>JAFBJQ010001392.1:0-155755 GCA_016785345.1 Trinectes maculatus
TCAATCAGACCTACTTCTTGTTGAGTTGAATATTGTGTGTGTGTGTGTGTGTGTGTATGTGATATTTGGGCGTTGTCCTTCCATTTGGCTGCAGACAAAATGGCGGACAGACGCGAGAGTGAAAAAAGGGCGGATGAAAACGAAAGTGATAAAATGGTGAACAAAGGCACGTCACCTGAAGTGGCGGCCGCTGTGTTAGTTAAAAAAAAGGTGCCTGAATGGGAGAGCTGTGCTCCAGGAAGCACAGACAGGGTGCTGTGGGAAATATTGATGCTAAGAATTAAAACATACCCATCCACTGATTCGAAACATCAAATTAGTCAAATGAAAGAATGGGCTTTAAATGCAAAACGGGATGGTGCACTGGGGCTTTGGGGAGATTCATGTCCTGATAATGATGCAATGACTGCTTATGTGCTCCAAATTCAACGCAAAATCGAATCACATAAATATACAACCCCGAGCAGTGAATTATATAAACGAAAATGGGAAAAATAATTAATAAAATTAACTGATCATTTGAAATATACCAAGGTAATATGCCGAGATATGCTGCATTGCTGCCAACCACCCACAGGGTTGAGCAGAAAAGTACAACCTGTAAAAGATGACCCCCCAAAATCTGTTTGTGGCAAAATGGAATCACATGTTCCTGAGTTAAGTGCTACCAGTCCCTTCCGTGAGACACCACCCCCCTACATTGCTCCCCCCAATCACTATTTAGCTGCTCAACAAATGTTACAGGAGGCCGAAAAGGTCATGCAGGCGGAGAAGCAACTTCCCCTCGTACATGCCTCTGGGTATATGAATTTACAAAATTCAGATGGTGACTCACAACAAGGAGAATGGAGAGAAGCTTATAATAAGATGCAACAAGATTTTGAACAACTAACAATGGTAAGTAAAGGACTCGCAGAGATGCAAAGTCAGACCTACGACAAGGCCGAAGAGAACAGATGACGTGACCTGGCACGAGTTACGAGAGCCATGGATGAACACGCAAAGGAGTTACAGAGAGTGAGAGAGGAAGTGAGAAGAGGAGAGACTGAAGACGGTGAGAGGGAGGATGATAACCGTAGCCCTCGGAAAAGTACACCAAGGTCATCCCCTCTCCCATCACGGGCCAAAACCAAAGCAGATTGAGACGGTGCAAAACACACACACTCCTACAAGGGAAAGAATTATGGCCACCTGATGGAAGGAATGACGGACGATAAGAAGGGCAAGAGGAAAGTTAACAAACATAAGATAAGGTTTGAAGACACAGAGGCAGAGAGCGATAGTGAAGATGAACAGGCCCCAATCCCTAGGAGCCACACTAGGAGTGGCAGACACTATGGAAAGTCATGGCAAATGCCCCTACTGGCAAAGAGAAGCAGCACCACCGGGTTGACGAGCCATGCATACCATCCACTTTCCATGGCTGATGCTGAAGCACTGACCCCCCCCCCCCCCCCCCCGACAGATGGGGGAAGGTGTTGGATTGGTGCCTTTGTAAAGTTGTTTGTAGGTTCCACGCCTGCTGTAGGTGACCTCAGGGCGTGTTTGAGCTCCCAATTAACAATTACAGAGTTACAAGACCGAGAAAAAAGGAGGCAGGCACGGTTGAAATGGCGGATGACACACCTGTTAGTGAGGCGTGCCAGATGCTGTGGCCCGTGCTTAGAAATAAATATCCCACTAAAATAGATTGTAGTGAATTGATGACTTGTGCCCTAAAATCGGACGAGTCAGGAGCAGCCTATGTTAAACGATGCTGAAGCACTTGGGAAGAACAGCTTGGCGGGACTCTCGATCCCCCCACATCTCTCCTGTTCCAACAGGCTGTTGAAAATTCACTCCCCAAAGAGGTCAAAAAACACTTAACTACTGTCGTGGCTCTGTCATCAAAACCTGATGACGAATGGAGAGCCATAATAGTGCATCATGTAGATAAGCATAACAGGGGGATACAGAGATTAGATGATGAGTTGAGACTTTTGCAGCTGCAAGTAGCCCGCAATCAGAAACAGAACATTAAAAGAACAATTAGGAAAGGTCACTGCTGCCACGGGCCTCAAGTGGCCCGATGCTTTACCCATAGTTCTGTTCGGTCTAAGATCATCCCCAAATGCAGCTCATGGACTGACCCCTCATGAAGTTCTCACAGGCAGAAAAATGCTGTGTCCATTTGTAAATAGCCCTACAAATGATGCCATGACGTTAAAAGAACAAAACGAAAGTATTTCTGACTATATGAGAGTCCTAAACTCTGCGGTCAGTTTCCTATCTGATTCCATACAGGAATCCCTCCTACAAGATCCTGGAGAAACCACTCCAGAGAAGATCGAAGTCGGAGAGTGGGTGTTGAAAAAACAACACCGCCGGGACTGGTCAAAGACAAGATTTCTGGGACCGTTTGAAGTGGTCCAGATATCAGACTACAGCGTCAAGGTTCTTTTGCAACCTGACAAGGTGAGTAACTGGTGGCACAAGTCACAGTGTGTTAAAACTAACCCCCCTCACGACAGGTCCCTGCAAGATATCAAGGATCACTTGCAGGAGGTGAGCCAACACGACACAGAGGAGTGGTGAGTATGAGTCATCAGGAGATGTGATGGACAAGGAGATGGGCAGGTTTGGGGGCCCTAGTTCTCCTGTCCGTTGTTGTAATCAATTTGACCCCATGGGGCGACATGCGACCATCCCAGACCAAAGCCCCTAACCTACCAAACAGACCCACAGGTGTATTCGTTTGAGAGTGCTAAAATATCCATGAGGACAAAGATGGCCCTGGAAACGGGGTGGTTACAACGTAATACCTGGTTAGAAAATATTCATCAAACTGCACACGCAGCAGGAAAGTCTAATTGTGTGGTATGCGCAGCCGCGCGACCAAATCTGCTGCTAGTAGAAACCACTTTCGAACATACAAAAAATGGTACTGCCGTGACTCCAGGTCCAGATGTAAACTGTCTATTAGAATCCATGTCCAAGGACAATCCTAGTCCAGCTTGTGTGGGCTGGGACTCTGTGTATCCAGTTGCACCGCGACATGACACGGCACCAGTTTTCTCTTCCGAAACGGTGCCCAACGTGACCTGTTTTTACAGGAAACAAGAAGGTACTCAGTCAGCACCTCTAGGTGAGTTATCTGCATCACACTGCACATCCATTATAGATCTCACTGGCAACACCACGGCCGCCAGATTAACTGTAGCAAGGGCGGACGTGTGGTGGTTTTGTGGAGGCCGTGCTTTGTATGGGTTCCTCCCAGCCAATTGGGAGGGACGATGTGGCCTCGTTTCTTTGGTTTCCCCCATAGAGTTCATCAACCTTGACGACCAAGGCATCGCCTCCTTGCTGGAGGAAAACTACATCAGACTGCGGCAACAAGGAGACCGTGCGAAGAGGTCCAACGATCCGTGGGCGGGGAGTCCCGTTTATATTGACGCTATCGGGGTCCCCCGGGGGGTGCCTAATGAGTTCAAATTGGTTGACCAAGTTGCATCAGAATTTGTGTCCCTTCTTCCCTGGATAACAATCAATAAAAATGTTGACAGGATAAATTACATTCACTATAATGTCCAACGCCTCGCAAATTTTACCCATGAGCAATTGGCAGCTACATCTCTCATGACTTATCAAAACAGACTGGCTCTTGACTCAATCCTTGCTGAAAAAGGGGGGGTATGCTCTATGTTTGGCTCTCTGTGCTGCACATTCATCCCAAATAACACCGCCCCGGATGGCAGCCTGACCAAAACACTTAGGGGACTTAGAGCCCTTTCGGCCAAACTCAAAGAACATTCTGGCACTGCTAACCCATTTGAAGACACAATGAATAGATGGTTTGGCAAGTGGTCAGGACTGATTGGCAGTGTCCTGGCCTCACTGGCTGCAGTTATAGTGGTCTTTGTCTTATGTGGATGTTGTTGTATTCCATGCATCCGAGCACTCTGCCTGCGCACTATTGAAAGAGCCATCAGCAGCGTAGACAAACCGCCTGCTTATCAGATGGCAGAGCGGCAGGTTTTGCTTAATCCCACAGGTGACGTCGCAATGGAGGAGCTGGAGGAGATCATCACTAAACTCCCCTGGCCAAGACAGGAATGGAAGGCTGACATCGCAATGGAGGAGCTGGAAGAGATCATCACCACACTCCCCTGGCCAAGCCAGGAGAAGGAGGGCTCCAACGGAGAGAACCAGCTCTAGATTAGGTCTACATTTGCTTACATTACACATTGTAGCTTAACACATGTTCACGCTGCCGCAGGGGGGTATGAGACTGACCTCACAGACAGGGGGGTCATACATAGAATAAATGATTTTCACTGACATTTTATATGCTGTTTGATATATCATGTGCCTTTTGCACTGGGTTTTTACTGACATTTTATGCACTATTTGATGCCTAAATTCTATTCACAGTTTGAAATATATATATATATTGTACTTTTCTATGAGTATTTGATATTGCATGCATCATTTGACATGATCAGTACCTTTGCCAAAGAGTATTAATGACTCTTCGTCACATTGTGTAGTTTTTATGATGATTTTTGCTGGAGGTCTTATCCACACACTGGTTGACATTTCTAGTATTCCTTTTAGTTTACGTTTGATCTTTACACACAATGTTTTAGATTTTTCCACTGTGCTTTTGCTCATTCTTGCACGCACACTGCTTTTCCGGAGCCTCTGGAGAGGTGGTTACGCCAAATCCCTATGGGGGGGGGATTCCACCAATTTGGGGGCGATGGAGTACATACAGGATACATATAGGGCGCACTACACTCATTTTTACCTTTTACTTATATATATTATCAGATTGTTTTGTGTCACCATGTGCTGTTGTTTTGTGGGGTGGTTTTAAACCACCCCAACAGGGGGAATTGAAGGATATGTTACTGGACGCTGCAGCTTACACAACACAACACCACTTCGCTTACACAACACAACACCTCTTCATTTAGCTTAGCAATTGATAACGTCACTACACAATATGGCGCTGCACACACGCAGAACACATAATACTGATACACGTTAGGGTACTAACTCTGCCCTTAGGGCGGAGTTAAGTTAGGGTCAAAACAAACGAACACGGAAGTCTCGGGGCTCTTCCAGGATCGCGCTGTGTCAGGGAAGACCCCGGTGCACTGTAAAGCGACTGGGATATGGTTTCTCTGTATAGCCGACTTCACAAAACTATATAAATGTGTCTGCACTCGACCTTCGAGCTTCGTCTCACTTTATTCTGAAATCCTCCCAACAGTTGCCGCTGATTCTGGGCTCCACCATAAAAGAACCGGACGAGGGGGAGTAGCCTGTGTGGCTGATAGCCTCCGGCTGCAGCATCTTCCCTTAACAGGACCAAGGGAAAGGTTATCCTGTAGGTAGTATAGAATACTACGACTAGAGCAATGAGAAATGTACAGTTCAGTGAGGCTGAATGGTTGGAACAGAACTGCATTCAGTCTCAAAAACACAACCTAGACGTATGCAGTCCATACCTTGCACATTTCATTTCACTGCAGAACATTCACACAGCATGATGAGGATATGAGATCTGTTCTCCAGCGTCAGTGGGACTGGGAGTGTTCATTTGAAGGCTACAAGATGGATGATATAGATGTATCGAACAAATGGGCGTTGAAAAGAAAAGTCTTTATCTACATTAATGTGAACATATTAGTTTTCTGGGCTGCTACATTAGTTATGTGCAGGATGTATATTTCAATGTCTACAGAGACTGCAGATTGGGACAGTCCTGCTGACATCAAATAGTTAGGAGAAGAAGTTATTAACGCATGTACCCACTTTTTCTGAGCAGCTAATTGACTAGATCATTGAAGCACATAATGAGAATAAATAATAGAGGAATAAGTTATATTCTGATGGTTACATTCAGCACATATAGACACAGCCTCAGCAACGCACCTCAGCCTCATAACCCCCTTCACCTTGGGGGTGAAAAATGTCCTCTCCCAGAAGGGATCTTTGGCCCCAAAAAGTTTGAGAACCACTGTCTAAAGGGAGACAGCAGCTCAAATAGAATCAACATGTCAGTGCCACTTGTAGCAGCAGTAAGTACTGTGGTAGGTCCAGCCAATACTAATCAGAGATGGAAACTAAGTATACTTAAACCAAATATCAGAGGTCTCAGATGGAGGAGACCAGATCACTGAGCTCATAGGCTGAACTGCCACATCCTATCTATGCATATGGTGGTGATCTAGAGCCAACCATATCTAAACCCCCATTAACATGAGATACTGGAGAACAAAATGTTCATGTTGTGCTCGTTTATATGTCATGTTGTGCTCCTTATAACACATCTGTAGTTCATCATTTCACAAAGGCATTTTAACCACGGAGAAATCTCAAGAAGACAGTGATTATATACCAGGACATTCCACAGGAATAAAACCAAAACTTCTAACTTGACTTCTTGATCAGATAGCCACACATCACACATATTTTAATATCATACAGTGTGATTAAAGTGTTATTAATTAAGTGATATTAAGTGATATATAATCACTTCCTGATTATATCACTGCCTCAGTTGTTGGTACTGTTGGCACTTCACAACACACCCTAGAATTGTCCATATAAAATGTCTTTTTTCTTTAAAACACGCATACATATTGGTCAGTGAGGATCAAGTACCGTATGATATAATGGGTGAATTAGAGTTACGAGTACACATTTTGAAATTCATTATGTATGTCAGTCTTTGACCTACATTTAAGAACATAAAGTGCATTCATACATTGTGGAGTGTATGGGCTGTTAGTACAAACTGCTTAAATCAAACTGCCATGTCAACCTGCCAATTCCCCCAGAAAACTAAATCCAATCTAAATGCACCACAAATCTCAGAAGGCTGGAAAGAAAAGACCTCCTCCAAGCTGCCAAAGATGGATTTTGTAATTGAATTGTGTTTCAGATGATGAAAACAAGAAGTGGTATCTCAGGGCTACGAATGTTGGCCGTAGATTGGTTTTCAATTTCCTGCCCACGGTCACATTTGCACGCTACTTTTTGTGAATTGCCAGGACTCACTTTCTGTTTCTCATTGTCCCGTTAGTCTGATTCGAAATGCTGACCAATGTACAACACAGTCCCACAATTTATTACTTCAAAGTCAAGGATGGACGTTATATGGCCCGACATCTGGCTTTCCAGACATTTTGATGGTAGCAGATAAAAAGGTCAAAGTCAGGCCATGACTCAGACAAGGTCAAGACAGAATTAGATGGTAGACTCTGTTTCCTCCAAAAGTCCAGATGGGACATGTTGCTTCTTTCAGCTGCAAATGGACCGCATCCCACAGATCATGTGTGCCTCAGAAATCCAACTCAATGTGGACAGTGAAGAAATAAAAGCTCTGTTAAACATAGCCTTCTACCATGACAGGTGTAACACAATGAGCTGTGATATTCAGTTGTTACATAAGGAATTGCAACTGCAAAGACATAACAGATGAAACCCGGTTTCCATTTCATCATGGAGCCCGTTGTTCTCATTACCTGACTGTACGACAGTATGAGTGCTATCCAGCTGGGGCATGTCCTTCCTTCAGCTATGACAGAGAGCTTCTTCACTCTTCTGACAGATATTCTTCTCACTGCACTGATAGATAACAGTTGAGGGTCATTGTACTGTACAGATTATATACTACATACTACAAGTTAATTAACTTTGGCTCATCATCAGATAAGTCTGGGTATGAGCCAATATCCATTTCAGTGAAAGCCTTTGATCAAGCAATAAAATACTACACTGAGGCTTCAGAATAACCACCTTTTATATGTATTATTTAAAGCAAATATAAATATAAGCTAACCCTGACCCAAACAGACAACATCCCTTTAGACACAATCAGACTAAAACAGCAGCTTGTTCTTCAATGAAAAATGGTTGAGGTTCTGTTCCTCGTGCAGCTGTTTCAGTTGACAGCATCTGTTGTATCAGGCACATTCCTCAAATCAAACAATCCCACTTTTCCCACTGTGCCTTCAAAAGAGGCTCAGCAAACAGTACTAGAAAATGAAAAAATAATGAAAAAGCTCAGGAATACTTAACATGATTACATTTAATCTACCCCCGACTCTGACATTTTCCCAGGTGTCTTAACATATTATTTGGTTTAGGATGGACTTGAGTGAATGTCTGTGTCAGGAACAACCATATAGGAAAGGGTTGTTTTTTTTCAACTTTTAATTCAATTTTTATTGTTATTTGAACATTTCTGGTCTTGCAGCACAACCATTTGCTAAATTAGTTGAATAGACATCAGTCCCAGAATAATCACTATTAAGGTGTCTGGCAGAGTGCTCCAGCACTGAGGCTAGTATGCTCCTGTTCTAGGCTTAGCGTAGATACAGAGATACCGAGTCAATACCAAGTAATAGCGGAAGAAGCGTCAGATCAAGGATACAACAGGACCCAAAAGATGAGACATCTGTGTTTCAATAGATCAAAATGATGTATTTAGTTTTATTTAGAATATTAAACAAATATAAAATCTTAAAACATATCAGGGTTAAGATCTCGCTCAGAACCACTTTGTCCAAGATACATATTCATTTATATGGGTGGAACTGAAGAGGTTGATTCACTATTTAGCCCTTATGAGCAACTCGTACATTGTGTACATTTGCACAGTGTAAGGATTTCACTGGTTATATGGAACATGAAAACAGATGATACAAGTTTATAACATGCATTGTTCATGTGATCCTGTATAAACAAAGTCCTGTTTTCTGAGAGCTCACTCCAGATATGTGGTCTGAGAGCAGGGCGTCACTGCGGGGCCACTGGAATCGCCGTTCTCATTACAGCTCATAACCTGCTAGCCATAAAAATAACAACAGACTTCAACAGTATATCACACATATGCTGCAATTTCAACAACCTGAAATGTCCCTGGAGTTCATGGATTTCCTTTTCCTTGTTTTCTCCTTGTTCACGCTCATGAGGAATGGGCTCCTTTTTCTCAGACCCAACACAATTTCCTTCTTGAAAGTCTGTGCCTGTCCCAGTGACCAACCAAACATCAGCACCTCAACTTCTATTATGATCAGAGGTGAATCCAAACACTAACTGTTCAATGGCAACAGGATGCAAACTCTCAACTCAGGAATGCTGCTATGATGGATGCGTTCTATTTTCACCCACCAGCCCTCACTTACGGCCTCATTACTCAGCCTTATTGCTCATTGGCACTGATCCGACATGTGTCTTGAGGGATGAACTCCCCTCCTGAAAGGATAGTCCCTCATCTGTTGTTTTGATTTGGTGGTTTAGGTCACTGTCTCCTGCAGGTGTTCATCTGTGGTGAGCTCTGGTGACTGTGAAGGCCACAGCATATGAATCACATCAACTTCATACTCATCGAATCACTGAGTGACCCCTCATGGCCAATGAATGAGAGTATTGTCATGCTGTTTCACTTTTACAGGTTTGTGGTTTCATGTATGAATTAAATACGGATGTAAAAGGGGGCCTTCTTTAAGTTTTACATATGCTTAAATAAAGCCATGTGTAGCAAACATTTCATCCGTGTCCATCTCTTGTTTCAGGGACTGAGAGGCCTTTCTTCCAAATTCCAACACACCACTGATTCTAGCCATCGTTCACAATGTCTGTCATGTGCAGTTAGTTGGTTGACTGAAAAATTATTTGATGACCTCCATTGTTAAGATAAAGAAGATAAATAAAATGTACCATAAATGCTTTATCATTATTCTTTTCTTAGAGGACTGCTGATTATGTTTTATATACAACATCTTATAATACACCCTTATAATATAGCTAATGTACAAAAATAGAATTTATAGCTGACATATACTTTAACACATATCTTATACACAAGTCTTTCTGAGTAAATACTGTAACATGAGATTTGACTTTTTTGGGCTTAAATTTCCTTTACCTCCAACAGCTAAACTAATTCACCCAAACCTTGCTGAGGAAACAAGCTCCGTTCACAAGGGTGCAAGCAAACTTCTTTAACTACTAATGCTGAGTGACTCGGCACAACTGCACACTGACGCAGACGGGCAGATAAAGTGTTGAAACACAGTTTTGGAAAACATTTCCTGTGTAATAGTGGGAGCAGATCAGGAATTGCTATACACCTCCACATGGCCTGAACATGTGCCAGCAACTTGCTCTTCCAAAGTTTTTCTAACGTCCACATGAACTGGCCGTGTTCAGCATCCTTAGCTGTGACAGGACAATGAAAAACATCATCCATACCTGCTCAACAGAGCCAGAGTGAGCTCACTCTTCAGTTTTTTTCAGAGCAGCACTCCAACTAGTCATCCATCAGTCTCTGACTCAGTGAGTCAGGGTCACTGAGTGAGTCAGGGTCACTGAGTCAAGCATGTGTCCGTCAGCAGAAGTGAAGATTCAGGCACTAGTCTTTCGTTTCACACCAGGCCCACGGCGCAGAGTTGCTCTCTTCCTGTCTAATTTCAGTGCCGCTCCAGGTGGCCTCCGCTGTCTGCAGGAAAATAAATACACAGAGACACGTCTAATCAGGTGGCGATCAATTGCCTCTTCTCTTTTGCAATGTTTATTACATCTAGTATAATAGTATAACAGTCCATGAAGACTGCATTTGATGTTTTTCCTGTGGAACAGTTACCTGCCTGTGCAGAAACTGCTGCAGTCAGAGTCGCTGTGCTGCGCACACACACAGCGCTGGGCTTCTGGGCCTCTATCAGCAGAACGCCTCATACGCAGAGAGCCCTGGTAACTGGACAAACCATACGGGACAGTATGCCTACAACAAAGACACATCAGTATGCAGTGTGCTGAGTGACATTTCAGAGCAGTAACACAAAGAAGCGATACATTCTACTATTTTTGGAATATTTTTTAATACACGTGCACTGTGTATTATCATGCTGCTGTAGAGCAATACACTGAGGGGCAATTCCAGTATTTTGAAATCAAGACGTGTAAAGTTTAGCTAATAGGAAATACATTTTTTCCTATTCATATGAGCATTGCTTTGGTATAGTATATTTATTTCTGTAAATTAGATTTTTTAAAAAAGCTTATGTGACTATCAAACAGGGATGTACACATGTAAATCACAATCTTTAAGTAAGTGAAACCATTAAATTAAAATTCATATTACACATTCTTCAAAATGAACTCTTTCAAAATAGGCCTGATATACACTGATCAGCCACAGTATTAAACACAGTTACTTGTTTTAATGTTGTGTCCTCAGGATCAAGCCACAAACTCAAGATGATACTTGGCTAGATAAAAAAAAAACATAATAGCTCCTCCTGAGCTGCATGAGCGCACATTGAGAAATACAGAAACCAAAAGGCATCCAAAGGTCGGAAAGAATTGACCAACTGATCAAAACTTTTTTTTTAAAGGAGCAGTCAACCAATTTTAAACATCTGCTTTGATACCCTGGGAAAATATTTGTAGCTTAGTGGCTCTGAAATCCTGGACCTGTGGGCACAGCTCCATATGGTGCCAAATCCAAGAATCTACTTCAACTTATATCTGCTATCTGCTCATAAAGCCCTTAACGATTTGACAATTTTCAATATACGGTATATTTGTATAAGATAAATTTGGTCCACAATATATTTTTAACATCTGCCTACAATGTACATAATGAAATACTGCCTCTTGGTAACTAATAAATGGTTAACGTTAAACGTTAAATAATGTTCAGTTAAACTTGTAATAACAATATTTTACTGTTATCCTGCACGGCTGTTCCTCTGCAGTGTCCTAGTCTGTCTCAGCTCATTGTTTTGTTTATTACAGCCTTTCCTGGCTCTCATCACCATCATTTCCATATGCAGCTGTATGTATATATTCCATTTCCAGATGTTCTGCATAGAAAGGTTTAAGAATAGTATGCACACTATACACAACCAGACCAACAGCAAACGGCAGAGAGGCAGCTTTAGTAACTAGCTGGAGACAATAGTGGAATCTAATGAATAGCTAGTCTTTTGCAAATTGTGTTTTTAATCCCTGCTGCCTGGCAGTCAGTGGAATCATGCTAGCATAGCATGGTAGCAGGGTATCCCAGTGATTTTTCCCACATGCACATACAGTATGTGATTGGAGCCAGCGTGTGTGTTTCTTTTCCTTTACCAGTTCAGTCAGTCCCTGAATGCCTCATATATCATCCTCATAGGAACGAATCGTCTTGCACAGAACAGTACTTCACAAAGCTAACTTCACAGTTATAACGATATTTTCCAAAGATATTTCCTACAAATAATTGAATAAATGGAGATATGCAACAATGTGGCCAAAATACCACAACAATAACAACGAGTTGCCAGTTTTCATTTCAACCATCAGTAATTTGTATTACATCTGAAACCATTTATTTTTTACTTTGATTTATGTCAGGAACCTGGACGGATGCAGAAAAGAGCAAGCTACACCTGTTTCAGTGTATCCTCTTCTTCATCTGACCATCGGACTGAATCTGTCACAGAGACGTGTTGATGCTCTGTTTTTGTTTTTTGAGTGATTGTTTTATGGAGGCCAAAGGTCAACATCCTGTAACAGCTGCAGGTACACCTGGAGCTTTTCCATACAAAGTATTGAACTATAAGTAATTAAATGTGATCACACTCAGTATTTTCACACACATGATTCCAGTGTCAACAGCTGTTCATGTTATGGTTTTCAACATGTCAGATGTGTAAAATAACTGGTTCCTACCTAAAACTGCTGTCTGCACCGGACAGAAATATTTTTGCACTGACAGTTAATGAGCAAAACTGCTTGTGTGAGGAGAAAATGATAAATCTGATTAAAAAAAAAATAAAATAAAAATAAAATGTTGGCTTGAAAATCATTGCTTCTTATTATACAGGGTGTCCACAAAATCTCTTTACAATTTGAAGAATTTATTACAAAACCAAATGAATAGACAAATCTGTGGAAATTATTACAAAATGAGGAGTAAATGTTGCACCATTAGTTGCACAAAGCACAGAGTCATCAATGGCGTCAACAATCCCATCAATACAAAGTACAAGGTCATGCGTCCTCCACCTGATGTGTTCTTGGGGGTGGGGGGGTGGGGGGTATTTTTTAATTAAATAGTGATGAAAAGCAAAGGGTGAGATGCTAGCCTATGATACATTCATGTGTTATTGTATAAGTAGTCTTGTAGTAGTGCTTTGCAACAACAGTGGTTTTCCTACAAATTGTGTAATTTGAATAAAATGTTCTACCTGCACTTGATCTGTTTTTATAGGATATGATATTGTACACATAGAACACATTTAAAGTGTCGGTCATTTCCATGTCACAAGGCCTAGTTCCTTGTATCTTTTTTTTATTTGGAAAGCAAAAACTTGGCAACTCAGTATCTCAATACTGTTCTTAGGGCCGAGAGAATCCGAATTATTCCAAAGGATACAGATGACAGTAAGTCTGACTATGGACAGTTCACGGTTCAAACAAAATGAGAAAATGAGTAAACATGAGCTTAAAGTAGACAGATGAGAACCTGATGAACTCAGAGTGAGCAGGAACAGCTGAAGAGCACGTATAGATGTGTGCTCTGTGCATCACTGCTCACATATGGAACATGGACTACCTGTACTAACAAGTGGATTTCAAAGCTTTTCAAATAAGTGACGTGAAAGGTTTTTCTAATTTGGCTTTATGCCCAGTTTAAAACTTGTGTGAGCCATCTGAATTTTATATCTGCAACACATAAGCAAGCATGACCGACGCATGACTTCAGAGGAAAGACCCTACGGCTGCAGCTTGATTCTCTTTGCACAGAGTAAATCACGGGCCATAAAAGAGAGATAAATCTGCAAGGTTTCACTCAGCAACTTTCAACTGCACAGTGCAGCCACAGACAAGACAGCCCGTCCCTGCATTATGTCTCTGATCTCACCGCACCAGGATCTGCTCGTTAAATAAGAGATGCCCATTTTAAAATTGCAAATACGTAGTACCAAAAAAAAATCATTAAATGGATTTCATTTATTAAACAGAATAGTCCCTGCACTTAATTTCCATCTTCTTCCTGTGTAATTCTGCATGTTCATGTAGGAGGTCTCAAAAAAGTTGTTGCACTGCTCTCTGCAGGTCGAAAACTTGAACTGTGGTGGACTTGTCTGTTACAAGCTTTGTCACAGTAGAATGACTGGAAATGGATGACCCAATATCATCGCACTCCCAGTTCTCCGTCCCATCCCCACATTCTCACATATGTCTCTCTGAGAAAAGGTGTGTCCACGGCAAACTGACCTGGAGCTGCCCTGAGGTCCATTGTTTGGAGTCAACAAGCCAATGGAACCAATCTGCCTGAAGCTGTTGACAGCTGGTGTCGGCCACTGCAGGTTATTACCTTTTGATGTGGTCTTTTTCATGCTAAGTACTTTGTTACTTTATCAGCCTGCGACAGGTCAAATTATTATATCAAAGTATTTGAAGGTTTCATGTTTGCAGGTCATGAAGCTGATTTACAAGACAAAGTTCAGGGACACATTAACTTTCTGACATACAAAGGAAACAGTGGTCCTGGTTTGTGGAACGCTTCATTTGTTTTGGTAGAATATTATGAAGAACTATCACTGTTATCTTGTTGAAATGTAAAACTACCTGCACATTAACAGGAATTGTGCAGATTTATTTTATTGCCCCCTCTGTAAGGACCAGTCATAACAACCAGGTGGACCCCTCCCTCCCGCCTGCCTGCAGGCCACTGACAAAAATCCTCCCTGGAATTAAAATACCTGAGAGCTCAGTGTCCAACCCGCCTCAGATTACATTAAGCTTTCACAGTTCTTAAAGCCACAGGAAATACTGACATATGAGAAAAAACCTTGATTATTTTGCAACTCACTTTGGCCCAAATCCTTTCATGGATGAATTAATGAAGAGACTCTTCTTCAGGCTTTCTTTTTGACATAACTCACATACTTCTGCCTCCTGCACTATTAATAACTTCCTTGGTCCTTGGTAAACAGCTGACTGACTGACTGACTGACTGGATCAAATACACCGATCATCCACTGAAACGGATAACTTTTGATTTTTTTTTTTACCTATGAAGCCAGAGAAAATAACTTTCTACAACAAAATGAACTTGAAAATCATATTAGTGATGGTTCAGAACAAACTCACGGATATACTCAACGCACAACAACATTACAACCAGATACCACATGAGGACACTGCGAGTACACTGATGCCATGAGACACAGTGATGTCACCGTGTGCGAGTGTAAGTCACAGTCGGGGCATCAAAGAAGCCACTTTAAACACTGTTTGGAGAGAACAACTCTTACTCTGGCGTGTTGATCCAGATGATGTCCAGGTGGCAGTAATACACACACTCCTTGTCTTTGTAAGTGTAGCATGTGCATCTCTTGGCCCGCCTCCTGGACCTAGGCAGCTCACAGGCAGGGCAGAGCTTGGTGTGACTGTGAGACAGGCTGACATGAGACAGGTTGTCCACACCACTGGGCTGCAGTGCTCTCAGGCTGGCCTCCTCCACCTCCCCCCTCTGGCTCACATCTTTACCTGATGAAGTCCCTGCTGGAGCAGAGCAATCCATGTCATCTGGTTATGACAACAATCATCATCATCATCATGATCATCATCATCATCATCATCATCATCATCATTATTATTATTATTATTATTATTGTAGTAGTAGTAGTAGTATATGATCACTAAGAATAATAATAATAATAATGATAATTATAATGATAATAAATAGATTTTATTCATTGATTATATCAAACCAAACCTCTGTAACTATAAAATCAAGACCGACTGCAATTTTCCTAAACTTGCTTGTTCCCATGGTTGACTGTCAATTATCAGCTCACACATACACATCTCTTTGAATCAAAAGGTACAAATAAAATATTTTTCACTTCTCTGATGAATTGAATGTGCAGGTTATTTAGCGCTTTGCTGCAGTGTAATAAAAACATATTTCAGTTTCTACTGCTCAAAACGGCGAGTTGTGTACGTGTGTGTTTTTTTTTTTTTTTAACAAAAGGACCTGTCACAGATTCTAACAGTGTGACTCACCGTCTGCCAAAGATACTGTCACCACGATCAGAAACACAACTCCCACATCAAATAACGACACGGTAGCCATTCCCCACCGAGCAGTTGAAATTAAAATAATAAAATAAAAATAAAAAGGAGAGAGACGCGTGCAAACGGGAGAATCAAAAAGTCCAAAATTCAGAGTTCCAGCTGCTTGCCTCCTCTGATCATCACAGATGTTCTCCTGTCCTTCCCTCAGCCACACTGCGCTCTGTTATATTCACTGATGGCTCACAGGCAAGTCAGCGGCACGACTGAGCACGCTCCTCTGCCAACCTTTCAAAGTAAAAGTCTTCCCATCAACTCTTACTAACACCGAACACCTGTTTTAAATTCAAAACTACAACATAGTGGTAAAGATGTTCATTTACATCATGTTGATCCTCAGATGTTGGTCCTCTTGGTGCAATCATGAATCACAGAGCAACAGAACACTGTGTCAGGAGTTTTACTGTCAAAGACAAACCATATTGCATCAGTCATGTGGACATGTTAGTTCACAACTGTAATTCCTATTTTTTCTTCTCTTCCTATTTGTAAAGGTAATTTATGTGAAATACAACAATTTCTCAGAGAAGTTATTTTATTAGTGCATTTTCCCCTCATTTCTTCTATGCTTTTATTTTGAAGGCACAATCTTTGCTCTTCTAATTTTGCTCATCTAATGTGTGTATCTGGAATGGAAGCGGTCCTTTTAATGGATGCACTCTATGACAGTGGTTTCTCAGCTGTGGATCTGTAGGTGGCCCAATAGAGATACATAGCAACCAAATGGCAAACAGGGCTGCATCATTTCCAGTTCATTTGAACGTATCTTGCCCTCGTGTATATAGAGGCTGTTATTAATATTTTTTAAGCTTTAAATGCCAAACCTTGTGTTTTACCAACATTACTGCTTGAGCATGTGTCCAGGGGTGAAACCACTCTGGTCACATGACTGTAATGAAACATGGTAATCAACATTGATTTCACAATGTTTTCAAAATTTTCACTGACAAAGTGAACACTTTCCGAGTGGAATCTGTTTGTCTTTCACACAGTCGACAGTTCAGTACAGTACTGGAGCAGAGATCATTTCCAAATGTCATACAGTGGCTTGCAAAAGTATTCATGCCCCTTGAACTTTTCCACATTTTCCAACATAAATATATTTTATTGGAATGTTATGTGAAAGACCAACACAAAGTGGCATACAGTTGTGAAGAAAATTATACATGATTTCAATATTTTTACAAAAGAAAACATGCAGTGTGTAAAAGTATTCAGCAATCATTTGCGTTCAGAAGGTGCTTGATGATTGCTGAATGATCGAATGTTGACCTAATGACTAAAATTGTCCACCTGTGTGTAATCTAATTTCATACAAGTACAACTATTCTGTGATGGCCTCAGAGGTTTGTTAAGAGAATATTGGGGAGCAAACATCATGAAGTCCAAGGAACACAACAGACCGGTCAGGGATCATGTTGGAGAAGTTTAAAGCAGGGTTAAGCTATAAAAAGATTTCCCAAGCTTTGACCATCTCACGGAGCACTGTTCAATCCATCATCCGGAAATGGAAAGAGTATGGCAGAACTGCAAACCTACCAAGACACGGCCGTCCACCTAAACTTACAGGCTGAACAAGGGGAGCACTGATCAGGGATGCAGCCAAGAGGCCCATGGTGACAGGTGGGGGAATCTGTCCACAGGACACAGGACAGCTATTGGCATACAGTCGTGCACTGGCCTTTGTGGAAGAGTGGCAAAAAGAAAGCCTTTGTTAAAAGAAAACCATAAGAAGTCCTGTTTGCAGTTTGCCAGAAGCCATGTGGGGGACACAGCAAACATGCTCTGGTCAGATGAGAACAAAATTGACTTTTTGACCTAAATGCTAAATTCTATGTGTGGCAGAAAACTAACACTGCGCATTACTCTGAACATACCATCCCACTGTCAAACGTGGTGGTGGCAGTATCATGCTCTAGCGGTGCTTCTCTTCAGCAGGGACAGGGAAGATGGTTAGAGTTGATGGGAAGATGGATGGAGCCAAATACAGGGAAACCTCGACTTACAAACTTAATTCGTTCCATGAACGGAAGCGATTTTTCCCATAAGAATTAATGTAAAAACACACAATGCATGCCGAACAATCAATAAAGTCACCCCTTTTGCCCTATTGTTTAAAACACCGTAAAACACACAGAAAACCATAACAATAGATAAGAATTTAAAAAATCAGTTAACATCGTTCACGGGTCACACGTAATGGCGGCGGCCAGGGAAATATTTTTAATTTTTCCGGACTCGGGTTCGGAAGTCTAATTTGGTTCGTAAGAGGAGGCAAAAAATCTTGAATCTCCAGTTTGTATCTTGAAAAGTTCGCAAGTATAGGCGTTCGTAAGTCGAGGTTTCACTGTACAGGGCAATCTTGGAAGAAAACCTGTTGGATTCGGCAAAAGAATTGAGACTGGGGTGGAGGCTAAATATAAAACCAGGGGTACAATGGCTAAACATACAACCAGAGGTACAATGGAATGAAAATAAAACAAAACATATTCATGTGTTAGAATGGCCCAATCAAAGTCCAGACCTAAATCCAATCGAGAATCTGTGGCAAGATTTGAAAACTGCCGTTCACAAACCCTCTCCATCTAATCTGACTTGAGCTGTTTTACAAAGAAGAATGGGCAAAAATTTCAGTCTCTAAAAACCCCAAAAGACTTGCAGCTGTAATTGCAATAAAAAATGGCTCCACAAAATACTGATTCAAGTATTGAATACTTTTGCACACAGCATTTCTCAGTGTTTTATTTGTAAAAATAAAAAAAAAGGAAATCATGTATAATTTTATTTGTACTTCACAAGTGTGAGCCACTTTGTGTTAGTCTGTCACATAAAATTCCAATAAAATATATTTATGTTTGTGGTCATAATGTGACAAAATATGGAAAAATTCCAGGGGTATGAATACTTTTGCAAGCCACTGTAAGAACTTCTCAGTCAGAAATAAAGCAGCTGCTGGAAACACACGGCTTTTGTGTTTGGATGTGAACTGGTGTACCACACACATTCTTGCCTTGCTCTGTCATGTCTTGTTTCTGTGTTGGTATTATTTCCTGTTTTATTTTGAAACCCTACCCTCCTTACGTTAGGTCGCTTCCCACTTCCCTTCAGGTGTTTCCCATTGTCCTGATTGTCATCACCACCTTGATTGTTTCCACCTGTTTCCCCTCCTTCAGTTTGTTAAATAGTCTGTGTTTCCCTTTGTCTTGTGCCAGTGTGTCTTAGTCTGTTGACCGATATCACGAGCATTCTGATTCCAAGCCATAGTCTTTGTCATCGCAATTCGTAAGTCGATATGTCTCTTTAAGAGTATTTTTGTTTTGTAAATTTGATAGTTTTGTTACCTTATCATAGCCATTGTTTTGTACTTTGTCAGATTGTTTTTCCTCCCTTATGGAGCGTTTTCTGTTAGATTGATTTTGTTGGTACTTTTTATCTTAGATAGGTTTTCTTTGTAAATTTTGAGTTGTTACTTTGATAGTCGCTTTAGAATATAGAAAGTTAGTTTGTCAAGTTTCATAGCCTTGTTTTTTTCACTCTGGGAAAGAGATCTTTGAAAAAATAAAAGACTGTGAATCAAGTCTCTGCTCCTGGGTCCTCCCTTTATATCGGTCTCTGCTCCTGGGTCCTCTCTTTATATCGGCCTGACATGCTCACCTTTCTTAAACAGCACACAACCTTGAATAGTAAACTAGCATCTGGCATGACACATGTTATTGTGACAAACAGCTGCGAGTCACACTAATAGCTGTTGCTATTGTGCTCATGTACATTATCCTGGATGTTTTAGTGTTAAAACAAGAATTAATAATAAATAGCAAATAAACACTGTAGTTTTCTAGTGTTGTGTTACACTTGTTTAATGTTGGTAGCGTGAGTGGAGAGAACAAACCAAAAATTCAATTTTATTTAGACCATCCATCAAACAAAACAAAAACAATTCAAAAAACACACATGTTCCTCATCCATCTTGCATTTGGTAGTCACAAACACAGTATCCAACCAGCTTGCAGGTTTCCCAAACTGAGTTACACCCCACTTGTGCATTTAGCAGCTAATGAGGAAGCACCATGAAATCAGTGCCATTTTTCCCACGAGACCTTATTTTCCCCTTGTTTACTAATCACATTTATCTTTTTACAGACACACAATAACAAAATAACACATTGCTACTGCAGCTGCAAAAATAAACGAATAAAAAATAATGAAAAATTAACTTTTTGGACGTGAATTTTTTGACACAACAACAACAACAACAAAACAATATATCTCCCCCAAATTTTAAAGATGCTCACTCCTTTTTCTGAAGGAAAAGGGTCAGACAGGTCAGGGTATTAAAGTCCTCCTAATAACACCTTCCCCTCAACATAGATCTGAACTCTGACTGAATTAGGCTTGAATTGTGACATGTTGGAAAAGGAAAGTGAATGTATACTGGATAGTTCATGGTTCCAATGAACTGAAGTTTTTACATGTCTGCAATGTGTTCAGGAACTGGTATGTGCTTGAACGTGACAAAGCATAGAAATACAGACAGCAGGAGAATGGGGAACATGAGGGGCCCACATATTAATTTTGCTCCAGGGCTCCATAGTGGGTAAACCCATCCACGTGTGCTTGTTATACAGTACTCATGAACCACAAGGCCCATGGGAGACTAAACAAGTTATATTTGTCGAGGCAGAAAATCGTCCACCTGAGTATGGTTGAATCACAACTGGAGAAACAGAGACAAGGGCTAGTTCTGGCTGTTGACCTCACGAATGGTAAACGCAGAAATTCAAGTCAGCCAGGAAAAAAACATACAATTTAAAATTCCTTATGTTCACAAAAACTAAAATATGCATAAGACTGTGCAACAGCATATGAATTTAAAAATCTAGCTTGCTAGCTAGAGGTAGAAGGTCAAGAGTGAGGTGCAGGTGAAGGTGTTGAGCACTGATTGAGAGGGGTGCTGTAGGAAAGGACTGTGCAGGACACGGACAGAAGAGGAGATAGCAGGTGGCATATAGAAATGCTGATGGGCAACAGAGAGAACAGGGGAACTGTGGAGGTTTCATTGGATGCAGCTGCTGGCGCTGTGTTCCGACTTTGTCACACTTACAGGCAGATACACACACGCATACACACACACGCACACACAAGAGGGCAAGAGAAGTGGCATCAGGTCAAGGAAGCATCAAAGCTAAGAGAATGGCGTACCGTAGATGGTATCACAGAGGCAGATATAAGACAGTCTAATTTATCAAAGGTAACAGCAGAACACATTGGGCCTATAAGAGACAGATGTACTTGTCCCAAAGCATTATATACATTACCACACATTCCACGGTGAATTATGACCCTGCATACCAGTTGTCAAATGCAGTGATGGGAAAACCCAAACATAATACAGATCATACCATATGTCTGATGTGTGCATCAGTGTGTTATACCCCACGTTGTTTACAGCTGTATCCTCAGCTTAGTCTCTTCTTCCATGGCCTGCTATTTTCATCTTCTTTTTCCTAACGACGCTATGCCATCACCTGTGATACGGCCATGTGGTCTATCTGTCTGGCTGTCTGTATTAAACTCTGATGAAACTCAGTGTAGTGGGAACCAGAAATATTATTTTGAGCAAATTTCTTTTCTTTTTTTTAAAATTGTGCTCCTTGTTTTTGTATCATTCATGAGGTGGTTTTTTTTTTTTTAGCTACTGTATAACCTTGTTGCAGTAAACTGTGCTTTGGATTTCAGACCAGGAGCCTGGATGTCAGCTTAATTATCCAGTTTGTTAGAAAGGTTCCAGCTGGCCCTGCTTAAGTGTCACTGTATGAAAGAAAGCAACAAACCTGACCTGGACATCAAACAGGTTGCAAATGGACTCCTACAGCCATTTGTTATTAAGAGCAGCATTTTCACTGTAATGATCATTTGTAGATGTTATCTTGCTCTTATTTTCTCTCAGCTAAACTTTTTCTCTGGAGCCTGCTGGTATTTTGACAGAAAACACTCAGGCCAAATGGAGTGCACAGCCCGTTAGCCGCTGATGTGTTTCACAAGTTACCTTGAAAAGGAGAGGAATGTATGGCCAGCTACTGAGGGCCCCATTCCACATAAATCCATAGGGAAAATAAGCTTAACAAATCAAGCCAGTGTGCAACTGGACAGCTCTTCTACCGCATGTCCATTGTTCTATGACTCTGTGAAGGCGTACAAAAGAATCTGTGTGGTCTTGACCCACAATGATCAGACAGCTAAATAATTGATTGTCTGGACCAGAATACAGTACAGTGGAGAAGGCCATAGTATAATATGCAGTCATACCCAGGCTCATGCAGACAAATGTATTTATCACAAGCTTGTTCTTGCTGAGATTTTGACATGGCGACTGTGTAAAGTGGAGACCTGTCAGCATTTTAAAATGAGTCATGCGACTCAGTCTGTAAAACCTAACTTTGCGTGGATCATGATCGGTGACGAAGCTGAGATTAGCCAGTGCTGCCGGATTGTACGCTTAATGCTATTGCTGAGATCATTCTGCGAGATATTAGGGGCCATGAGATCAAATAGCGTTTCATATTCATTTTCAAATGTCAGTTCTTTGACAGCTATGTATAACTATGAATCAAAAGACGGTATGTGTAACATGACAAGGATCACTCACTAAAAACACGCAGAGAATCTGCCAACACTTTGAGAGATTTGTTTTTGAGGTGTCATAGCGCAACGAACTTTACAGCAGCCATGAAACTCAATCGGAGCAGTACCATATGCATATACATCAGTGGAACTCTCCGTCTCTCATTGTGATGTCCACCAGTGGTTATGTAACTGTCCAACATTTTGGCAACAGTATCTGCTCTGTACACTGTCCACACTTTACACCGATCTCTTTTCATAGGCATCTCTGGTCCAACCACAGTCATTTGCGAAACTGTGATTTGTAAAGGTCCCGTAAAACTCTAAGAAAAAAAATCATCTTTTTTGTGAGTATCCTCATCAAGTAAGTATTGGATGACTCAGGAAGGAAATTCGGGGCTTGGCTCAGTCAGTGTTCTTCTTCCACATTAATTATTTCACAAAGTAACATAATTTAAAAAAGTAAATCAGCGTCTACATGCCCAAGACTGTGATTTTGAATGTGCCATTAGGGAGCCAAGTAAAACATGGTTGATTATCTTATCCATTTATTCGTAATTTCCTCATTTCATAGAATAATAAAGTATTTGACGCTGAGTTGTTGAAGAAGTGGTGTCAGTTATCCTATTTCAGAATAGGCCTTATACACTAATAGGTTTGTCCAGACTCTTGTGATTCTGCCATAATACGACTCAGAGTGTGATGAATAAGATTAAGCAGTTCTCTGACACTCTAAGGAATGAAGATATGACAGCTGAGGCATTAATCACTGTGTGACTTCAGGCCACAGTCAACAACTATTTAATTAATGATTCGAGGCAGAGTTTTATCCCTGCAAAATGAGTCAGAGTTGGTTAAATAATAAGCTCATTGCCCTTTGGCCATTTACAGAGATGTTTATGTGCAGAAACACATTTTTCAAAATTAAAATATGGAATGATCAAACTGAACTTCAGTGTTTTTGCTACGCCCTGAGAGACTGGCTCAGAATTAAGGCATTACCTTAGAGCAATCATATTTATGAAAATGGACTATAATGGGAGAGTCTGTGTTAAGATGCAAATGCCAATAACAATCATCCCTCAAAATTCCTTATCCTAGATTCTGTGTCATCAGTTTAAGTCGGACATTCTAATAAATATCCACTAGTAGTGCATCAGTTTATTAATGGAACATGCCAGAGATAGCTCAACCCTCAAAAACATTTGAGTTACATTACAAGTATTCTGTTCTATGTCTATGAATGTCACAGTCCCTGTTGATTATTAGCTAATAGCTGTGCTACTACTTCTTGATATCTAACACAGCTTTTAAATGTCTCAGGAGACGCAAACAACTTCTAAATGTCTATGAAAAAAAGCCTCAAAGCAAAAACATACATTTCATTAGTTATACTGACCACGAACCAGTGTTTCAGACTCATCTTAGTGTGTGTGTTTGTGTGTGTGTGTGTGTATAAGGTTTATCTAACAAGAGTACACCACTTGTACCACAGTCTCCTCAGCTGCGTTGTGTACTGTGCTATGTCCTGAGAGTACTGTAAACAGTGGTGTCAGCATTTCTAAATTACACTACACATTGTAAACAACATATACTTTACCTCAGTACTGATATACTGTGTCTGCCAATATGGCCCTATAATATGGCCCTATAAAAGTCAGTCAGTTTATAACACTGAAGCTGGCAACATTATCTTATTCAGGTTATCAGCAACTTTATCAATTTCTGTATCATTTGTGGAGGCGAGATAAAAAGCTATGCTAGTAATATAATCTCAACTGAAAAAAATCTGAAAATCATGGGGAACTTTGGCCAATTATGAATTTTCCTCGCCCTCTTATTGCCTTTTTATGTGTATGTATTATCAATTATCTAGTGTCAGTTTTGCCTTGTGACTATTTGTCTGTTTGCAACAGAGGAACAGCTTTTGGGTGTGTTACTCTCCCTCATAAGCGAAAAAAACCCAAACTGAAAGCGTTTCACTCACTTCCTGTGAGGGCGTCGACCAGTCAGACGTGCAAATCCGTGCATAGTGTTCTGTGTTTGCTTCTGTGGTACTCAGCATACTGTTTGTTTAAATGTCCTGAACTGGCACATTCACGTGGAATGTGCAGGTATTACATCGACATTTGGAACAAACTCTGCAATGGTGTTGGGATCCATTAGTCTACGTTTAGCTCGGCTGTAACAATCAGTTCAGCAAGAACTTCCAGAAACGCTAACTTTGTTTTATGCTGCTGTTACTTTTGTTACGTTTTCACTGTCTTGGTCTAATAAACGAACTAAGTAGAGTGCGTTCCATTCCTGCAACCCGTCCAACCCACCCCCCCCAAAAAAGGGGGGGGGACTGTCACTCCTGCATTCAAACCTTGAGAGCCCTGGTATTTTCTAATTAGCACCAACATTTCAGTTGTTAGCATTGAGCAGTAGCCCCTTTACCGGGTAGATATTTTGACTTGTAGTAATTAAGAACACAAGGTTTCCAGGTTGGCAACAGAGCAGCTGTCATTAAAGTTCTCTCTTACACCTGTGATTATCCTGCAGCGAAAACTGAAAGTGTGGAAAGGGCCAACAGCATCGCGTGCCAACAGCTATTAGCGTTGACAGTAACATCCGCTAAACAAGACCTCTTTGTTTCATATCTAAGGAAGTTCTTTTGAAAAGTATTTTGTAATGGGACAGTATCTTGCTTACTTGTTATGCTTTTGTGGCTCATGCATTGCTCAGGTGGGACAAATGAACAGCCGTTGTTAACGTTACTTAAGCCTAATTAGATTTACACTGGATTAACTGACTTGTGTTGAGTGACCTCCAAGTGTTGCAGCTCAATTTAGTTTTTGCATCTTTCAGCTCCACGTATTCACTTCCCGTCCTGAAACATGCACTGCAGGTTACCTGCCTGATCAACAGGTGACATCATCAGAGACTAGCAAGTGAAGATCGTGGCTCATGTAACGACTAGAGAGCCTGGCGACTGTGTTGTCGCGAGTTTGTGGAAAACAAAACAGAGCTAAAAGGAGAGCGAATAATAATTTGATGACAGAAATGCAGAAATAACATTGATCTTACATAATATTGATATGACATTTATGTTGACCTGAGTCTCTTCAGTGTCATCACTCAGATGTCAGAGGGCGTTACACACTGTACTGACTGTTAAAGCCAAACCGTGATTTGTGAATATGGGCTATAAAAATAAAATTTGATTGACTGATCGACTGATGTCACTCACAGTAGTTTCCATGCCAATACATGAGGAGCAGCTGTTATAACATGGCCTTCCTTCATGCACAGTGTGAGCCAGGTTTGTGACAGCTCTACATATCAATTTTACTTTTAGCATATAGCTTATGGACCAGAGCCAGCCCAGCTACTAGAATTACCACTTCAGAGTACCTCACCATTGGGGCACATACTATATTTATTTAGGTCTTAAACAAGCCAGGTCCATACAGACAAGTGTCTTTTATTTGACAACAGTGCTGTGCTGTGTATAAATCATGTAAATCGTACACATACTGTAAAGATCCAGCTGAATATCACCTATTCTCTGCCTGGTGAATCTGTGTATCCCAGCCAGGGTCAGGGAGCGCTGGAGCCTGTCACAGCATGCACTGAGCTGGAAGCAGCTCTCACCTGGGACAGACGGTCTGCCACAGGGTACCTCACACATACAGCAGTCTTTAGCCTGTGGGAGAAAACTGCAACATCGACACACAGAACCGCTCCCACACATGTCAGCAACCTGCGGCTCCGGGGCCCTCACACCTCTCTGACTCCCTGTGGCTCTGACAACGATTCTAAAGAGAACTGAATACCCTTTCTCTAAGTGATCTTACATTCTCTTAGACAACGTATGGGTGACAAAGAGACTGAGTATTAAAGTAAGAGTATTAAAAGGAGCAATGTGAGCGCGTGCATGAGTCAGCAGAATATTCCACACATATACAGAGTGGGCGCCGCAGTGAGCCAGGTGGTGGGTTTGAGGGTGAGATATCTGTGTGAGGCAGGGCAAAGGTCGACCACTCTGTTTTATTTCATTTCAAACAAAGCTACTTTGTGTTTGACCTCCTTGGACAAAGAGGAGGACTCACAGCAGGCCTTCCATACCAATTCCCAGCTTTTTTTTACAGTAAAGGTTGTTTACTCCTGGTCAAGACTCTTATATAGTCTTATATATAGTTCATGGTCAAGCTATAATGACAGAGTAACTTTAGCTGCCTGGACTCAACATGATGCTGGGGAGTAATGTTTAGTCACGTGACACTGTCTGGGATCACAGAGTCCCAGCACATGCATGAGCAACACAGTGCAAAGTGATACTGATGCTTTTTTGAATGTTATATGTCAAACGTTTGATAACTAATATTCCTACATGCTGAGAGAAGTGCAAGCATATGTGTCCTGTGGAATTCACATCTTCCCTGCTCAGTCTATTCACTGTGTTCATCTGGATGAGACAATAAATTCAGTTGCAGAGCTGAGGAATGTGGGGGAGAAGCTTTCCGTGGGCGCATGAGCTGTTGACACACCATTTTATTTGTTTTCGCGTGAACTTGCATATGAAGACTTTGTTACTCACAGGTGGTCTGATAGACAGAGTTAGGCAGATAGACTGAGGAATGGAACTCATTAGAAGATACCCTCACACTGAGAGGAGCAACTGGAATTGATTATTACTACTGAAATGGTGCCATGATGGAGATCACTTACGGGTGTATTGTTACGCATTTCACACGTTGTACTTTACACACATTTCCAGCTATTGGACTCAAAACAGAACATACAGTGAAACCTCGACTTACGAACTAATTCGTTCCGTGATCGGGTTAGTAGGTTGAAACGTTTGTAAATCTAAGCGATTTTTTTCGATCCCTATTCCTTACTAACTACATACAGAAATGAATGTAGTGGACTATTTAGGGGTTAGGGAGCGATATAGGACACAGCCTCAGTCACCTGACACGCTCTGAGACTCACTCACGGGTCACACGTAATGGCGGCGGCCGGGGAAATGTTTTTAATTTTTCCGTGCTCGGGTTCGGAAGTCGAATTTGGTTCGTAAGAGGAAGCAAAAAAATCTTGAGTCTCCGGTTCGTATCTCGAAAAGTTCGCAAGTATAGCCGTTCGTAAGTCGAGGTTTCACTGTACTTATACACAGTTGCAAACATGAAGCATGAAAGCCTGCTGTCCTGCATTCCAACACTGGACAGTGGCCACGAGACACAATCTTCTTGCTGCTCCCTATAGCGCTTTCTTTATCTACTTGTATAAATGCTAATGTAGTGAACCTCAATATAGGTCCTGAAGGCAACACTGTAGCCAACCCCCTTAGCTCCTCCCCCATGTCTGGTCAGGGTGTATATAAAGGCCTCAAAATGGCTACTTCAGCCTCTTGCTGGTTCAGTCCCTGGTGGCTCCCTGCTGCTGTTCTGTTCTGTTTCTGTTCTTTTGTATTCTTTTTTTGGTTAGGTTAGTCTTGGTTTTCCATGTGGGCCTGCTGTCTTATGAGTTTTGGCCTCCTTTACACTGTTCATTTGTTGTAGTTTGTTTCTTTTGGCCCAAAGGCATTAAGATGAGTTAAATGTGTTTCTGATTGATTTGCATTGTTTAATTATTGATTGGGTTGTTTGCTTTTGTTTAACCTGTTCTTTTTGTTTTAGGGAGCTTCTGTTGAGTTCTGTTGATCTGCAGTGCGGCCTGGGTGTCCTCCAGTGGGAGGCTAGGCACCGTGGTGAAGGCCTCACCTCTATTGCATGCAAGTAGGCACTGGGGTACCTCTTTAGTGCATGTTTTGTTGTTTTTTGTTTTTGTGCTGTTGTATCCCAGGCTAGGAGAGGGGGGAGAGCACTTTTCATGTAGTCTGTCTTCCACTGAGGCCCCAGCCCACTGACCTTAGTTTACTTTTAATACTCATTAGAGTTTAATATGGTTTCAGCCGGCCTTTTAGATTCGTTTGGTTAAATAAAATTATTCTTTCCTATAATCACATTGTGTTTACAACTTATTTTTTTTCTTTGTTTCTCAGCAGCTCCTGATGTGTTTAGTAGTTTGAATAAAAGTATATGGTTTACCTACATTCTCTGCCTCCTCAGTTACGAGCCTGTGTCCTTTTTAAATAGGTGTATTTGTTCATCCTGTATTGGCTTATTCTCGCTTGGTTTTTCCTGGGGTGCAAGTCCCCAGGTGGCGTTGTTGGTCCCATCTTTTTAAAAAATACCCTTCTCGCCCCCTTACTTAATAGGGAACGAGTTCGCCCCTCGCCACACTAAAAATATCAAGTTGCACATTGACTGAATACACAAGGAAGGAAGGGATACAGAGGTCAAAACACACATCACTTAGAGACGTCCCTAGAGGGGCAAAGCACAACAGGAGCCTCACTGACTGACTAAAGCTATTCAGTGCACATGGGGGATTTTGGTCCATTCTTGATCTGTGGTCTGGCTGAAGCTTGGACCTGCCTCCGGCCAGGCAAATATAAATGAAAAGGATAGAAAGGACATGTTTTAAAAGAAGATATATTTGTATTGTTCTGGATATTGAAAAATTATATTTCAGTTTGGGAATATGAGTGCTGACTTTCAGTGCGCACCTGCAGACAAACCAGACAACTGCACAAGACCCTAAACATGATTTCATACCAATGCACACTAATGCCAGGCCCGCACATGTTGTGCATATCATGGAGTGCTGTGCTTTTCGTTTGGGCGCACATGTTAGCAGGTTAGAGCACACATGCTGCCAGTGTTAGCCACGTGTCTCAGGAGCATGTTGTGCACATGAACCACACTGCTCCAGTGGAGAAGTGTGTTTCACTGTCTATAACTGCTGACTATGTCACAAACATATATGTCTGCAGCATTCCCTGTACCCAAAATAGAGTAAAGTTAAGTCAACGGAATTCATTCATTTGTTTGAATAAGATGTACAGCTTCATATCATTGATTGATTGTGCTGGGATTTGGTTGAATACATAGGTCTACTTTTATTTGTAGTAACACAATAGTCTTACCACAAATCTCACAGAGGCTCTTGTTCTGTAAAAGTTAATGTAAAGAACATATGTTATGCCATTAGGCCACTTTTCTTTCAAGAAAAAAAACACATCTGAATGCTATGCTATGCCAATCAGCTTACATAGGTTCCTTATGTCGTCATGATTTAAAGATAGAAACTGAGGTAAATCATCAAACTTTGTCAAGCTGGAGGGAAACAATCCTCATCTTTCTTTTACTTTTTTTATCTTATTAAAATTATATTTTATAATATGTAGTTCTGGTAATTTTATATTCAGGCCTCAAGTGTATACTTATGATTATGTTATGTATGCTAATTCAAAGACTCTTTCAAGAGCTTGTGGAAATTCATAAACAAAATAATTACTTAATAATTACAAAAAATTACTCAGTGGCGTCTTTCACTGACATATGTGGCTAGTGTTTCAACAAGCCACAGGAATCTGCTGACCTTGAGCTGTGTTTTAGGACAGTGTCGGGACATGCAGGGTGGAACTGAATTCAAACCACACAATGGTGATAAACTTCCTCTGGAACACATTAAGACCAAGTGCTATTTATTGTCTCTCTCAATTTGGGCTTCTGATGCGATCAGGTTGCTTTCAAGCAAGTGGCAACCTGTTTGTGGAGTCCACACAAGTGAGTATGCAGTGATCATACAATGCAGTGTATGATCACTGCATCATATATATATATAAATATATATATCTTCAGTGAGTGGGAGGAGCCAGTTGTGTCATGGACACAAGTACAAATTTATTTTTCCCATAAACAATAATACATGACTCACAGTTGGAGCAATACTATGGCTTTTAAAAGCATGGCCTGGCTGAATCATTATTACAAAATACGAGCCACTGTATTAAAAAATATGTGCTTACTTGGTAGAAGGTTAAACACATAGAGCTATAAACCTTTTGGAGAAATGTTTACTGTGATTTCCAAAGTGCATTTCATTAAGAAACATTTAGTCAGTACTCTAACAATGAAAAGTAACTGGTCAATACAATCTACAGTTTACATCACTTCACTTCAGGGTTCATCTTCCTCGGAAATTCTCTGATAAGCTGTATCATACTGAGATGCCCATGTCTGACTGGCTCAATCTCCATTGAATCAACTGCTAAAGCTCTTCTGCCCCATTAAGCAAGGAATTAAATAAAAAAAATTGAAATGTCATCAAAATAAAATAAAATGTAACAAATATATCAAATTAGAAAATTGAAACAAAACACTGAATATATAAAACAAAATACTACATAACTGAACTGTCATTGTAAACAGCTGCACATTTTTGTGCCCTTGGCCAACACCTCTATAAACGCATCTATCATGTCAGCAGGCCTGAACAGGTTTCTCTGCAGCACTGTGGCACACATATTACATACATACATCTGCCAAGTCCAAAAGGGACTATGACCATTACCGGGCTGAGTACTGATGAGCCAGAGCTGTGGATTTATGTACAGAGATGTTCTAATCCGCTTGTTTCCGGTCTCCGTGAGTGTATGTGTGTAATCATAGCTGCTGACTCAGTGTAAAACCCAGACTGGGAACAGGATCATGCCTCCTCAGCCAGCCACTGGGTAATCTGATTGGCAGCGGAGATCAATTTAATGGGTGTCGTGCAGCACGTGAACATGATTCACTCACAGGTGTTAAGGAAGTGAGAGTAGAGAGTGTTACAGGCTGCAATCAGTGAGAGAGAGAGTGAATGATGAAGGTGTGTACAAGCATGAGTGAGTCCAACAGAAGTCACACAACGTTTCCTCATGGGGAAGAAGTCATCTTGCTGGCTGGGTTCAGTTGCAGTAGGAGTGTTATGTAAATACACGTAGAGTGTAGAACAGAAACCTTTGTCAAAAGGGGACATTCATCGGTTTGTGTGGCACTACATTTTTTTGGCAAGCATGGACCATAGGCCCTGACATGGACCAGTCATGTTAGACTTTTACTTATGTGCTGAGCTATTGCAATATTGATTCTATAAATGGTACACTTCAAAATGTACAAAAATGTAAATTCCTTGCAAGCCTCTGCCCTGCATTTGTCCTGATTTGGAAATGTTGAAATAGTGTGGGTCTTCCATGTGGGAGATGTTGCACCTGATGTCCCTGACAGACACGACATTATTGTCAAAAAACTTCAAACTATTATTGATTGATTTCCATGAGGCTTTGTGGTGGGGTGGGGCATGAGCCAAGGAAGAACCCCTTTCATTTTGGAGCAGATCCACTTCTACGAGTGGAAACTGGGATTTTTTTATACTTTATTTCACACACCCCTTTTTTTATTTTTGGATTTCTCAAGAAATAATGCAAAAATCACATGCAGGGTAAAATGGCATATATAAATCCTAATTTGTATGAACGTTTTAGTTTTATCGGAGGTATCTGCTCTACTCTATTTTTTACCTTGAGTTTACATGTGTGAATATTTGGCTCTTTCCACTGAGTGAACCCAGCTGGAGTAATATTTCCTCTGGAACAAGATATACAGCAAATGTGTTGACGTAATACTGCTAAAGCTCGATTATGAGCTTCCCCTCGTCGTCACTACTGCTGCTGTCCTCCATGTAGTCCTGGCAGCTTGGCACAGGCCTCACGCCGCTGCTCAGACTCTCTGCTGGAATATAGCCATGGAGCTGGCCAGTCAGGAAAAACGACTGGTACTTGTTGCTGATGTCACTTCTCTCAGAGTTACTGCTGTGTGTTGTGTCATCGCCCGCTGCTTGATCCTTGTTGTCCTGCATATTGATATTGATATTGATGTTTGATGCTTGGCTGTTTCCCATTAATCCAGTTGAGGCTCTGCTGACTTGAAGACTTGAATCAGGAACCTGCCATTGGTGCGTTGGTGATGGTGTCTTGACATCACATGAGAGACCTGGGCTTTTACCACATAATGTTACCATAGTACAATGGCTTCCTGCCAGGTTGTTGTTACCTGCAGTATGACATTGCTGCTTTTGGGGTTGATGTGAAAGTGTAGTTTGAAGAAGGCTGGGTGCAACCTGTGAACAAGCATCGTGTGCGTCTTTGTTTATTTGGGCCTGTGTTTGGTTCAGTTTACCTGAATTGGATTCACATAAGATCTGTGTTTGTTGGCTCTGAATAATGCTGCTTTCCCAGTGTTGTTGGGAGAAATAGGAGTTTTTCATTTCCAATGGGGCCTGTGGGGAATTGAAGAGGCTCGTCTGCCTGGCACTAGGTAGGGGAAGGTTATTTGATGTGCTGGGAGTTTCCTGAGGGCTTGGTGGCGGATACAACGCAGACATTCCTGACTGTGCCTGGGAAAGATGCTGAAGATGCTGCTGCGCTAGCCAAGAGTGTTTAGAAGAATCCACCTTGAAATCTGTGTCCTCCCCCTGTTATTAAAAGAAACATATGAGAGGAAATATTAAAATCGCACATCACTGTAATGTAGTTATTGTCTCGCCACTGAACTTTCTTATTAATTTCATGCATTGCTCAAATACCAAAGCACTGTGCGTGTTGTGAGTTCTAAATTGATTGCGGATTCTGTGTATATTATTGTAATCATGTAAAAAATTCTGCCACAAAAATTTCCTCAACATAACTACTCTCAGCTACATAGTAGTTCTTGTATTGCAAGGCTTATAAATCCTGGCACAGCAGTTCACCAAAAGCTATTTTATTTTCTGTGCAGTTACTTACAATATATAGATTGAATGGCTTGCAACTTCTGGTAAAATTCTATTATCAATGGCTAGAGATTTTTGGAAATTAATATTATATTGTATTGCGTATTTGAAATGGGTTTTTTTTTTTATTTAAAACTATATTTTATTTTAATTGAAAATTGTTTTTGTTTAGTCAGAACATGGTTGTGGTTGGAGCACGGTGCAGTGCAGATTGGGTGTAGAGGGTTTGTAGGAACATCAACTACCAAACTCCTGAGAGACGTGGGAATCGGGGACAGAGCCAGCAAGCCGCCATCAAAGCTGCATCAGAGGCAGCAGAGACAGGCAGCCAGTGGCTCTGGATAAAGAGGAAGAACCCATGCTGGGCCCCAAAATAGAAAATCAAGAGGTATGCGGTCAACTAGGCTTGACTCAGGAAACTGGACACCCCTGCCAAGTATAGTCCCATGAGACGTTTGCCATACAAGAAGAAGGCAACTCTGATCTGATCTCCCTGTAGCTGGCCGCCTTTGGCGGGGGTGTATAGTGTGAATGGCGGAAACATCCAATCAACCAAAGGAGCACTACTGATGATGCATCCCCAATTCAAACCACATCCCAATCACTCATCATCCTTCATTCATCATCATCATTACTACCTAGGAACCCTGGCATGTGCTCGCACGTAGGACACTTAACACCTCGTCCTGTGATTTTGGTATCTTTTGTAACATTTCACAGCTACAACTTCGGGCATGATTACTTTTGCTATAATACACAGATATGATCAGTTACAGATATGTATATCAACATGTCTAAAACACAATGAAGTTAGTGTAGAGCAGACTGTCATAGAGTATGCCAGCAATACTAAGATAGATGGATTGTCTCTGTAACTTTCTTTTGACGAGAGGTAGATACACAATTTTTCTTTGGGCTTCCCTACCTTGATAGACTATGTAATTTTAACATAGTCTAACAAAGCAACATTTCACTCGCCAGCTCCTGCAAATAAATCTCAAAGCTTCTCATTTTTATGATCTTTATTTAGAAATATTTGTTTATTCTAATGTATTATTTATTATAAAACTTTATTATACATTCTATCTATTACTTATTACACTTACTCTTACTATGATGGTTGACTGATCACAATTTTCTGATTTCTAATGTTTTTAGTTGTATGGCATATTATAATTTATAAATATGAGCCTTTTTTCTGCAAAATGAGTCAATTAGGTGGTTATATTTGCATTATAGATATACCAGAATTTTATGATAGAGGCATACAGAAAGGCCTGAAAACAGTTCAGGCCGTCTCTGCTTTCAACTGCTCTGACATGTTTGTAGCTACAGATTTTTTACTTCAGGGTTTTATGATGAGTTGAACTTCCACATGCCTCGTCTGGAACAGCTCACCCTTTTTCACTGCCATTTAAAATGCAGACTTGACCTCCTTTATCTTTATCTTAATCTTCTTTGAGTTACACATTTGTTGAGCATCCACTGCAAAACGTATCTTCCTCCTGGATGGAGATCTATGACAGAGTCTAAAGGTCTCGAGCTGAACCCTAACATACCACTTTTCTGAACAAATCTACCATAAAGACAGTGTAAGAACATGGAAGGGGCATTTTTGTTTGTCAATATAAATCAGTCAGCTGGAATGGAAACAGATTCCATCACAAGACTGTCATGTTTGCGATGATACATGGTGTCTATTTTAAATTACCTTTAGGGCGAGATTATTCTCGACACATAAGCAGAGTTTCAAAACATTGAATGGAATCCCTCTTTCATTTTCCTTTTCTTCAATTAAACCTAAATAAACTCCCATTAAGAGTAAGGATGTCCAATGGATGTCAGGATGTGGATATAATTATAGTCTGGAGGTGATATACAGTGCTAGGAAGAGCATGAGCCTTAAACAAAAAGGAAACTCCCACACACTCAACTCACAGCTGCATGTAGTAACCCTTTGTAACTTGTAGGGTGTAAATACAGCAGCGTATATAAGCATTGATATACCTCGCTCTCTCTCTCTGCTGAAAACTTGTATCACTTTTTGAAAAGGTAATGTAGAAGAAAAAATGTAAAGGTTAATCACAGGCTACTTTGGGGCTTTCTTCCCACACTCTTGCAATTCCTGTGCTATTTGGTTTGCTCATTGGTTTACAAACACCTCCTGTCAAATGAGCCTAATGTACGCTGGTAACATCAGACAAATTCATATGTGCAGTTTATAAAAAAGTATGTTTTTATACAGATAGTTTTAACTAGCATTTGTCCAGTCAGTGTTGCTACTGACAAACTCAACACAGGTGTTACACATGGCCTTAGGTTAGCATGAGTGCAGACAACCCACTTCCACACCATAATAACTGGTTTGGAATGCCACTGCATGTGGTGGACCTTTCCCTTCAATGAGCAAACGTTGTAATGCTGGAGAAGGTCATGTCGCTTTTTGTCAGTTGGTCAACATAAAACAAGTTCAGGGGTCAGAGATCAACATAAATCAGGAGGAAGTGGTGGATAAAGGGGGTGAGGTCTCTTCATTTATTAATGATGGTCTAAATATAACCAATTCCTCAGGGATACGGCAAGAAGTCTGGACAATAATTCAGGAAACTAACTCCGCTTACGCCTGATGTTCTATGCAAAGATAGACCTGATGATTCTCTTACAATTATCAGAGCAGGGATTCTATATGACATTTGTTAAGGTGCGCCAAAATATTTTTTAAATTCTCAATAAATGGATTGTAGCATTCTCAAGACAAAATAAATTAAATTCATTTTTTAATATGCATAACCCTCTCATCCTATCTAGGCTTGAGAAGTAGTAGAGTAAGTCACCTGCTTTGGAAACATTAGTAATGCAAATTCATTGTGAGGAAGACAAGAAAGCAATAACATGTTCAGTTGATTGAGGAACCAATTTAGTCTAAAAACATAACTTTGTTTAGATTTGCTGCTTGTTTCAACCAACCCCATCAAAATGCACAGTGTGTAATGATCCTTTTCCCATTTTGAGCCAGTTTGGAAAGTCCCTGGTTATGGATTTGGGCAACAACACTAAATGATATGATTTGGCCCAGGCTAAGGGGCATAAAATTTGAAAATATGAAAAAAATAAATAAATACAACTACTGTACAACTAAAGTATCAATGTTCTTCTCCACTGAGCCACAACTATAGAAATTATGTAGTTATATGATCTAGAAATTGGCTTCAGAGACAGACCCTTATAGAGGGCCCCCAAGGATTATAGTGATGTTTGCTGATTAAATAAGGATTGTGAAAATACAATGGGAAAGTGAGAGCATGTGTTTACAAATTTAACATGTAAACCCCTTTCAAGCAAAAACCTTGACAGTAAATTCTATCAAGGATACAAAAGGAAATGTTAAAAGGCATCCTGGGGACATTCAGTCCAGTCCCTGCCAGTCCAGATATCCCAGAATGTCTGGAAAGACTGTCAAGACATCAGTGCCAGTTCTGAATGATGACTGCACCGAGGCAGCCTCATAGTGGACAGAGTTAGTCAAGCCCCCTAAAAGTGACATATCTGCTCAGACTCTGTGTCTTCACTGTGAGCTTTGAGTGATGGGACACCAAAGGCTCACTGTAAAAGCTGTAAGCTTCTCTAAGTAACTGAACACTCTGGGATTAACAAATACAGGGGGTCCTCGTGTTACGACAGAGATCCGTTCCTGAGAATGTGTTGTTAGTCGGAACATACATTCATTGTGCCATTGTGCATACATTGTGCCACTAGATGTCGCTATAACACCACCCTACAATAAGAGTTTACTGTGGTGAATTGCCTTTTGTCCCTCTTGACACACTGTAGGGGTTGATATTGCGAGTGTAATGAGCATTTCCTTTACATTTCTGATATCAACCATTTAGACCCTGTGTTGTAAATAAACCTACGGTATCGCCACGATCCCGAATCCATCTGTGTCCGTGTGCATCTCCTTACCGGCTGCCCCCTCCCCCCCACCAGCCGTCCATTTCACATAAGTAAACACAAGGCAGAGTAGCCTAGCTGTACTGTGGAGGTGTTGGAGAGCCGGCAGGCGCTGAGAAACAGAGAGAGCGCTCACCAACTAGTTCCCAGGTTATGAGGGCTGCAGCTCCAAGTAGCATGGGAGAGTTCGACACATCATCAACCTGAGGAGAAGACTTTTGCTGTGGATGATTTCATCATTTCCCTCTACACAGACCCCTGTCTAATCTGGACACGCCTGAAGGAAACACCGCTAGAATCATGTGTTTTTATTTGCCCCAGTGCTTTCTACACAGTACAGTGTGTTCCTCAGGCACAAGCTGGAGAAGGCAGGGCTGGACCTGCTGCTCAGATCCTGGATTTTGGATTACCTCCTCATTCATATCATCTGAGGAAGATCTCGTATCAGACACTAGCATAGAAAAACAAGTAGTAGAATCTTATGTTGTACTGTCAAGTAATCTATTGTTGCATTGTTTTGACATGTAGGAACAGTTTATTATTCCTTTGTGCAGTACTAAATGAAGAACGTCTGTTTTTTTTTAACACCATTTCATACCACAAGCATCTTGGTTTTCCACTACATTATGTAATAATGAATGGGGCATGGCGTGGTCAGTGTCTCCACAGACTTTTATAATAGTACAATAATATTCTTAATATTATAATATATTTTTAATATTATAATATTTCTCTCTCTCGCTCTCTCTCTCTCTTTCTCTCCCTCCTCTTAGTTTGTCAGTTTCCACTCTGCATCACACACTCTGTAGCCCAGAGGCCACACACACACTGCAGACATAACCTCTCACTCCTGTATTGCAGGTTTGAACAGTGCTAGAAGAGTTCAAGGTTGCAGTTACCACTTCAACAGAAAGAACAAGGATTTGTGTCACAAACACACAACCAGTGAGCAATACGTTCACTCTTACCTGTGGCTTTACCATATCTGGTACAGCGGTGTATGTGCAGTTTGATCTGGTGTTGCCCTGCTGTCCTGGCACCTTCTCTCCTATGATTCCTCCTTTCTTGTCTTCTCTCATCGCTGCTCCGCCTCTCTGCCCATCCACTCTTTGGAGGTTTGTCTCTCCAGCCCCGTGGCTCAGCTTTGGCCTCCATGCTGTGCTGACTTCATGTCCCCACGAATGTGCCTCCGTCTGGGGCCCATGTCCTGCCTGGCAGCCTCCCTCCATATGCCCTAGCACAAGAAAATCAAATGAAAAGCAGTTGTTATCTTTAGGGTGGTGTATCCAACATCTTTATACAGTATGTATTAGTCAGTTTTAGATCTGCAGAATTAAACCAATCTCCATGACGACCATCTAACTGAACTCCAGTGTCAGTGACAAGGCTTTCCATCACAATGACAAACGTGTTGGCATGAGCATGAATCATGGGTGATCTGAGTGGACAGCTTAAAGAACAGGAGGGAATGGGCCTCAGTGACTCATATGATGGTCAGTAGAATGTGGTCTGGGACACGTGCAGCCACATTCTTGTAGCAGCATCTCTTTCTCTAATGCCAGGTATGGACAGAGCCATTCATTTGTTGTCTCAGTTTTGACCAGGAGGCACTGGGTGGATGTCTTTTGTTTTTCCCTGTGCTCCCAGCATGACCCTTTGACTCTGGTATTATCTGTAACCCACAGCTCCTTTAAATTACAGAGCGGGTAAACTAGTGTTTGGGGCTGTAATGGGGATCAAATGACACATTCCAATTTCTCTGGGAAGGCTTAGGGGGACGCACATGGGTCGCCGTAATGAGCACAATCATAATTAAAAAAGACGGACCCTGAGAAAGCTTCTTTTCTTTAGCACAAAGAGATTTTTAATCAAAATGTCATTTGATAACTCTTTTCCTGGATTCAGACAGCACTTTCAATTTCTATCACGAAGACCTCTGTGCTGATTCAGCAATACTCGGAACCAGGTTCAGCTGAAGGCAGCAGTGTGCAGTCAGCTGTTTTCATTTACTGCCATCTTGTGGTAAAAAACAGATTACAGTCTTGACTTTGCTCTGAAACTTGTCAATGGAAGCAAACGCAATGCAGTGTGCACACAACTGTTATACTGGACATGTATTTTTCCTGTGTTATCTCTATATTCCAGAACATTGCAGTGGAAACTATAATGCCTGTGGTTTTACAGAGCATTCAAAGATCACCAAATCACATGGAGACAAGTCAAGAACATCTTACATTAAAACCTGGGGTTACCACCTCTGGTTTGAAGCTTTAATTAATCACTGTATTGTCAGTGTATGATATGGATGAGATCACCAGGCTCTTCAGTGTCATAGTTATAACTTATCAATACAGTATATGTACCATGTTAAATCCTTGACGTTTACCTGCAGCAGGGGTCTGAACACTTATGAGCACAGCTGGGATGTCTTTGGATCGTTCCACCTGGACGGTAGAGGACACTGAAGTGAACTGATCCACTTGTTTTTGGGTTGAGCCGACTGCATCCTGTGAATTACTGAGAGCGGTTTCCAGCAAAGGGACAGAATTGTCCAGCGTTCCCGTCCTGTCACGGACCCGGTTTGCGTCGCTTGATGGATTGGCTGTGTCTGATAATGTCGGTTCTGGTGGATTACTGCACCTTGAGGACTGTGGGCTCATGTGTCTTGGAGATTTGCATTTATTGACTGACAACGAAGAATCGGACCCGGAGAGTTCATTGGCACACGCACCACCAGAGGCCTTACTGAAGTCACTGTGTGAGTAGGGAAAGGTTGCTACACTCTTTGACCTGCTGCTTTGGTGTGCAGAGGTTTCACCCTTATCTCTCAAGATGCCGTCACTGCAGGAGGCTCCTTGATTAAGTTTCGGTTCCAGTAATTCACTTCCTGTGCGACATGTCATGCTGAGCATGTGTTGGTCAGGGAGTGTTTGCATGACAAATACACCATTCCTGACCCCCATGTGCAGCAGACGTTGATCTTCGGCACAATGGTCCAGAGAGAGGGGACGTTCCGCTGCTGAAATGTGGCCTCCTCCTGAAGGAGCACCTTGGAGGGAAGCGGCGTTTGACATGAGCTCGACGGCAGAGCTCAGAGTCTCTCTGACTGTGTTTACATGACTGCATTTGTGCGGGTGTAACATGTCTGGAGCTTCTCGGGGTGTAGGTTCAGCTGATGCTGTCGTCTGACTGGAATTTGCGTGTTCAGGATATTTGTGGATATTTGGTTGTGGGCAGGCAGTGGGGGGGTTCATTGTTTCCATGTTAAGTGTGGGTAAAGATTTACTTTGGTCCACTTCCTTTCTTTGTCCTGGCTGGTCCCTTCCCTCGTTTTCTTTCAGAGTTTTCTCCTCAGCCCTCTGTGGGGTCAAAGCGTCCGTGTCCTGTCTCTGTGAGAGGCTGCTGTCCATCTGCCGCTCAATCTGTGGCTCAATGAGAGCCAGCTGCTCGTCAGATATGATCTGAAGGCAGATCTGAAGGTCCGCTGTGTGAACGTGAAACACGTTATGAGCAGCTGGTTGCACCTGGTCGAACGGTACAACGTGACACGGTACTTTTGAGTTGTCTGGCTTATTCGCAGGGTTTAACGGGACTGTTGTTGTCATGACTTGTGCGTGTGACAGAGGTGGGTTGGAGTTAGGCTGACACAGTGGCACGGCTGCACTAGCGGCGGCGGACGTCGGACTGTTTGCTGTGATTGTTGACCCAGGAGGGGTTTTAACCACAGGCGCAGCAGGTGTGTGTAGCTGCACAGGTGCATATTGTGAAGGCTGTAAAGCGCTGCATGTACCTGCCTGAGAATCCTGTCGGCAGCTTGTGGTTGTTGTGGTTGCTGCAAATTGCTGGTGCACTGCAGTTAGGCTCGAGGTCACATTTTCACTGAACCGTGATGTTTCGGCTTGATAACAGGTTGTGGCTGTGCCTGGTGGCAGAAGCTGGGCTTGTGTGGAATTGAACGCATTTGTCTTGTTCAAATCACCAGTTTGCATCATTGGTGACGTGAAGGCACCGCTCGGTTTCTTCTCAGGAGCTGTGACCATGGTTGAGGTTTGCTCGGGTCGAGCAGACGACAGAGGAGAGCTTTTGGTTTTGGACTCAGTCTCAGCAGCATTAGGTAGCTTGAGCTGGTACTTGGGCAGGAAGCTGGTCTTGGCAGTGGGGGGGAGGGAGGCAGCAGGCAGGCTGCTAACAGCCGGTGCACTTGCACTGATTAAGCGTGGCGAGAAGAGCGCGCCTGTGAGCGCAGTTTGTTTTGGATGTTTCTGGAAGTCGATGAAACTAAATGTTGCGTCCTGCTGAGGTGCACTGCTGGTGCCAGATGGAGGGGGATGAGTCAGTGCATTTGGAGGAATCATCTTGTCATCAGTTCTCTGTTTTTTCCTATCTGAGGGAACGTGGGCTCGGCACAGCAGAGAGGTGGAGGCAGCGTGTTTTCCATCACCAACCAATGTCCCTACGTCCGCGCTGCTCTTGCCGTCTGGTGTTTTGCTAACGGGCGATGCGGCTGAAGGTAACTGTGGTATTGACAGGGACAGATTTCTCTGGATCGGAGAGTTCCGGGAGCTGCACAGTGAATATATCTGACTGGTCCTTACAGTGGAAACCACAGCCGAGGCCATGGATGGCTTGGGCGGAGGGCAGCCGAGAGGGCACACAGTTGCTCCACCGCTTGTGATGTTTGTCCTTAAGTCGGTTGTTGCCGTCTCTGTATGAACAGCTGACAACCTCTTCTGTGGTCCCTCGTGCCCTGGGTTCGCACACTTCCTGCCTTTGATAACACTGTTATCCACACCTTGCTCTGCACCGTAGAGCTTCTTGAACGTCCCACCCCCGTACATGTACCACTTGTTGTAGGCAAACTTCTGTGCTTTCTTCCTGCGGAACTTTCTGTTGCTTGGCTCCCCACAAATGTCACCGGCCTCCCCGTCGCAGCTGAGACTGCTGGCGCTCGCCTCCTCCACAGATGAGTTCATGAAGGGACCGTCTGTTGCGTGGTTGCAGTCTACGGCTGTCTGTCTGACCAGTGGGCGGTGGGTGGCTGACTGCTGGTTCACAGGCTTGAAACCTGCTGGATTGATCTGGCCAGAGCTTCCCCTGCGAACCAGCGTTACATAATCGCTGTGACAGGAGGAGGCTGGGCTGCTCCTCTCTGGCTGCAGGAGAGTGACACTGAAGGGAAGGGAGTTGCTGCGGATTAAGGGGGCATGCTCCATGGTGGTAGAGTGCTGAGTGGGCACAGAGCTGTACAATCCAGGCTTCCTGTTCCTTTGTGAGGCGACATTCTGTGTCTTACTGATCCTCATGTCAAAGTGAAAGGAGTCCTTGTATGTGTATGGCATAGGGAGGTCGATGCTGCCTTGCTTTGAAAGGACTGTTTTCCTTGGCCTTACGTTCTCCAGCTGTTTGTCCTCCACAACAGCTGTATTCTCCGAGATCAGCTTGGATATGCGCTCCTCCAGCGACCTCTGCTCCTGCTCTCGTGCAGCGCCTTTGGGCTCCTGTGCGTCTTTGACCGCTTCTGAGGGCGCGTGCGTGCTGGTGGTTTCTTCAAGATGCTCCTTATTGGATTCGGTGAGTGAATCCATGCCGTGGTCAGGTAAAACACTGGCAGGGCTTAAGTGGTGGTCACTGCTCTCACTGAAGCCTGAGTCTGTGCTCTCGTGGCTCTGCTGCGACTGGCCTCTGAAAACAGAGCTTTCCCATTGCTTGGAGAACAGAGTGGCCTTTTGTCTCTGAAGAGGAAGGTGCCGACTAACAGTCAGAGGAGGTTGTTCATTTTCCGCCCTCGTCTTTTCGTCTACTTTTCTTACCTTTGCACTTTCACTTGGATCCCTCTTGTGCCCTGTGGGGGTCAGGTCATTCTGTTCACAGACATTGGCCAGACCTGTGATATCAGCAGCATCCTTCTCCACGCTGCCCGATTCCTCACTCTGCTCGTCCAGAGACAGACTGGAGGAATGAGTCTCCCTAGAGCTGGACATGCTGTCCAGGCTGCCCAGGCTGCCCAGGCTGCCCAGGCTGCCCAGGCTGCTCTGCTCGGACTCGGACGAGATGCGGGCATGAGCCTGCGTTCGCTTATGTTTGTACAGGTTGCTCTGAGTCTTAAAGGAAACTCCACAAGTGGTGCAGGGATAAGGCCTCTCCCCTGTGTGGCAGCGGAGGTGCTTCTCCAGCACACTGGGCTTCATACAGTCCCGTCCACAGTGAGGGCACACATGCTTTCCTGCTGATTTGGGTCTGGCTGTGGGAGGAGCAGCTGTGAGACTCAGTCCTGGCGGAGAATGCATCCCACCGGCAATATGGAGAGTCAGAAAGGGGAGCGTCTCCTTGGAGTAGAGCGGCGGCATGGCCAGATGGAGTGTGGCTGGTTCCTGTGCAGCTGCAGGAGCCTGCTGGTACGGCTGTGCTGCTAAAGCCGGCACTGTGTGGATGTAAACAGCCGTCAGCGGGGCCTGGATGTCCATCCTTTTCTCTGTCTGCGCTGCAACAGAGCTGATTTGCAATGGAGCACATCCTGGCTTGCCAGTCTCCATGGTAACGCTGCTGCTGTCGTGATGTGCCAGCGCCAGGTCTCTAATTACCTGTAAGATAAGAGTTTTCATTAGATCCCAGCTTTGCTTTAGATGAAATCGAGCAAATGTATTCGAGCATTTCTCACGAGAAATCATCAAAGAATAATTTGTTATTGCTTCAGGGGAAGAGAGGAAATAATTAGCATCATCCTTAATGAACGTGCTCAAGCACTCACTGATGACAGATATGTTCCTTTAAGACAGGTGGCTAATAGCAGCAACTCATCTAGTCAGATTTGACATGGAACTATAATCCATGGGGATTCAGGTTTCAATGATGTCCACAACACCACTGTACCAAAACAACACCGATGTAGATCTGAGTGAGAGAGTTGTGATGAGTAATAAAACCCATGGTTACCGAGCACAGACAAACATAGAGGCATGAGAACGCACTACTGTTTCATTTCAACAGCAGGTGGTGTACAAAAACAACTCAGTGGATATGTGGCGTGCAGGCAGTGGAGACAGCTGAGACAGACAACATGGAGCGACTGTGAGCGAGACATTGGGGTTGATGATGTAGGAGAGTGACTCACAGCAGGACAGGGGTGAGGGAGTGAGATCTGAGTCTCCTGTCTCAGCCTTTATCTCCCCTCATGAAATGTGTCTGTTGACACCAGCTGTTGCCTCTGACACCAGTCAGCACCAATTAAATGGCATAACCCCGGATTTCCATTATAGAGGATGACAGAGTTTCACGTTTATGTCGACTCAGCGAGTGAATGGAAAGATTAACGGCTTCATCTTCACTCAAGCAAATTTCATTTCCTGTTGCTGCAATGCCGGCGCTACATGTGCGATGATTTTGCATAATTCACCCACAGAGCCATAGATGACATGCAGCATACACTTTGTTAGAGTGTACAGCATGTGCACGCCTACGCCAGCTCTTCTAACCAGGAAACTTAGCTTCTGCTCGCGATTAAGTGAGTTCTCTATGAAAACGAGAAGCAATGTTTTTTTTCAACACTATTTACTCAGAGCAAACATAGTCCTACCTTCTTACTGTAATGCGCTTTCACTTCCTTACATCTTTCAAAATCTAATATATTGTTTGCATGTGGAGTTATTAAGAGAGAGGTTTTCTGCAGCCATGTCAGAATTGTAATTCAAATGTGTCCTGGTTTAAATGGGTTTATAAAGAGGTCAAACTGGACTGAAACGCAGCAGGAACAAGAGAGACGAGCATCACGATGGGAACAAGAAGTCTAAGTAATGAAATGTCTGTTCAGTTGTAGTCATCCATTCCCAGCAGTTGTTCTAAGTTTATGAAAGGTGCGTTTGTCATTCTGTCAGGCATACATTCACTTTGTGATCGTTCTTAAGTCGCCTCTTACCCAGGTCGTCATTGAAAATAAGAATTGGTTCTCAATTGACCTACCTGGTTAAATAAAGGATAAATAAATACAATTTAGAGAAGAGGAAATGTCGGACGGTGTTGCCATCACCGAGTGTAGGTAAGACAAAGAAACCAGAACATGCTGTAACAAGGCTGAAACTCAAGGGCAACAGAGCAGAACACAATGGAAACCATCATTTAAAAGACAATAATGTTACTTACTGTTGTCATTCAGTCACAGTTATCCACCTTAGAGAGTCTTTGACAATGGACGGCTCCATCCACTGCGTGCCTCCTGTCGCTCCGATCCATCATCCAGGCCGTGCACTCCACTCCTGTCTGATTTCCTTCCCAGCTCTTTGACATGAACTGTCACAAGGGAGCAAAACAAATGCAAATGAGACGAAAGATGCACTATGAACATGGTGAGGCAGAGAGGAGGAGTGCGAGGGAAGGAGAAGGGCTGGCTGGTTGGCTGAGAGTGGAGTGGGGGGGGTGAGAGAGGGACTGTGAAACAAAGACTTCCGGAGGACAAGTTGAAAACATATCTTCTGCAAAGTGATCAGCAGGAGAGGAGGCGCCACGTGCAGATGAGGGAACGTGCTGTGCTAAAGTTCAGGTGGTTTCTTGGCAGACGACATGCAGGGACGGAGGCAGACTTACCTTCACCAGTCACGCTGGTTGAATTACTGACTTCCCATCAGCAGTTTGAGCCACTACCTGACTTCTGGCTCGCTTAAATACTCACCCCACACCCTCCTATTTCCTCCCACACACTGTATTTCATACACCCACATAGACAAGGGCGCAGCAAAGCTAATGGTGATGTGGCCGCTTTGCTTCGCGCGTGGCGCTCTGACTCTCTGAGGCAGAGAACAAATGGATGAGCTGTGAGTGGCTGGAATGAATTTCCAACCTACAGCCACAGCCCCCATCACACTATGTATCATTCTGCTGGTGTACACCAGTTCGTACTGCACATGCCAACACAAAGGTTCTTTTTTTCAAGTCATGATGTCTCATTTGTATCCACAGTTCACAATGAATGGTTGTAATAATAAAACTGAAGTTAGAGACCTACATGTTATTTAAGTTTCAGACCACTTGTGAATCATCTTTAGCTAAATACATTATTTTCTGTCATTTTAGAGAGAGAGAGAGAGAGAGAGAGAGAGAGAGAGAGAGTGTGTGCTTACTGAAACATAGACATTGTGACAACTCACTACATTCAACCATCCATCCATTAATTACTGCTTATCCTTGTCCTTATCCATGCAGGAAGCCGGAGTCAACCCCAGCTGACACTGCGTGAGAGACAGGTTACGCCATGGACAGGTCACCAACCAATCACAGGACAACATTCAGAGACCAAAACACAGTCACACTCACATTCACACTTATGACCAGTTTAAAGTCTCTAGTTAATCTAATCTCCAATATGCGAGTCCTTGGACTGTGGAAGGAAGTCGCAGAAAACCCACGCACACAGAGGAAGAACATTCAAACTCCATCCAGAATTATCCCTGGTCGAACCAGGATTCGATCAGGGAACCTTCCTGCTGTGAGGCATTACTGCTAACCACTGTCCCACCCTGCCAGAGAGCATCTTAATATTAGGAAATAATAAAAACATATATCAAATATACAATATCATTGTTTACAATTTGCAACTTACATCTTCTCTCAGTATGATTTGTTGTGAGTGATGGTATCAAAGCTCTGGTATTATGAATAATATGTCATGGTGTAGGATGGGCCAGGCAACTCTCAGATGACATCTGCGGAAAGAAAACAAACAGTTTTTATATTCTTTCAATGCTTCAGACTCTTGCTGGTCTCCAAGGCAACTGCAGGCTGGTCTGCCGAGAGCATGGTTTGTGTTGACATGGTAACAAGACACCTCCTACCACACATGCTTTCTGCTGTCTTTACATAGCTCACAGTCTTACAGTGTAGAAGTGTAGTTTCGGGGTTAGTGTATTCACCTTTATAAAAAAAACAATTAAATCTCAAATTCTACATTTATTTTTTACATGGAGGGTCATATCTAGGGTTATATTACACTGCTAATTTTGAGCTCAGCAGTCAGAAAAGATAATAATAACATCAAAATCCAAAATCTAATGTCATCTCCTGTGAAGTTACCTGTCTCCTGGAAAATCACAGGCCATATCCAACTTACCTGATCAGTGTCTGGATGACTCCCTCGTTAGGTTTTGAGGCAATAATTGAAAAATGCCTCAAAACCTAGCTCATTGCTGTGCAAGACTAGGCCACCATCATCTATCTGAAGGTATTATTTCATTGCTGTCTTTTTTGGCCAAATCTCAGGGAACGCCAAGTGAGAGACTGTGAGAGTGTGTGGGTGGGTGTTGAATTGCTGGAGGTCTGTATCCATTTACATGTTGCCTTGTATCTTTTCAGTGGCTGAAGAATAGCAGGCTCAAGCCTCACTTTTGCACCAGTACCAGTAACATCATTATGACCTGGTGCCACACAGAGTGAATATATCAGCCAGTGTAATGACAATAAACTCCATAAATATGATCTGTGTGTAATGCTTAGCTGCCGGTGTCAGCATGCAGCATTTTAATCATCAACAAAGCAAAGACTGCTTTTCCATCAACAAATACGAGAACAGAACCTTTGCAGAAGAGAACTTATATTTTTCCTTTACACCATTGAGTTGCTGTACTTGGGCACCCTCTGCTGGGTTATGAGTGCAGGTGTCTTGTTAGGGTTTTTTTTTCCACATTCTGTACGTACATGTAGATGTAAAAAAATAGGGCAGATGATGCACTGCATATAAAAAGTCTAGTATAAACACATTTATTATGACACAGTTGTTTTTGTTCTATCAATAATTTGCTTTTTATTTAATTGTTTAATCACTTTAAATATAATTCTCGTAGTGATTGTGGGCTTTTAGAATGGTAGTAGAAAAGAAAGAAAGAATGAACAAAAGAAAGAAAATAAACTATACGATTTTTTTTCTAGTTTAATGACAAAGGTTGTGCACAGTACTCTTTATAACAATATGATGTGCAGTTATAAGAATATTTGCCACAACAGTGCTAACTGCTCAGGTACAAGAACACAATTTCCTTTTCCTCTATAGTTTTATAGTGTTTTAAAAATTCTATTTTACTTTTTATATACAATTTTATATTTTATACCGTCACTATAAATAGCTCTCTTCTCTTTTTTGCTAATTGCACAAGAGGGACCTCAGAAACTGAATTTCCTTCCTGTCGTGTTCTGTCATAGGAGGAATATGAACAAAGCTTTTGAATATTTTAAAAAGATTAAAGACTGAAACACACATTTGATGATGTTAAGCAAAATTTGTTTATTTCACATTTGCAGTTGTGTTTTAATGTGTAACAGTTATGTAATAGTAAAACAAAAATCTCACGTATTGTATCCGTGTTCAGTAAATTGTTTACCAGCTACCACCACAGACATCATAAAGAGTAGATGCCGCATTCGCTGCTAAGGGCGAGAAATACGGCCGCCATCTTGGTACGGTCATAGTCACACTAACATATAAGAGACAAGTTGGCAGAGCACTGTGAACTTAGAAGCCTAGATCTGGTAAAAGTTTCAAATGGGCACACCTGGATTTTTAGACTGTGATTAATAATCATATTGTTTCCTCATTTTATTAAAATATCTGACTTTGCTGCCACTATCTGTTTTTGACTCTATGTCATATTTATAGTGTGATACCTGTCATATACTACACAACATGAGGTTTTTCAGTCAGATTGCTAGTCAAACTGGAAATGTCCCCGTTTTTTTTTCTCCTTTTCGGGGATTATGTTCGCAGTTTTAGTCTCGGACGTCTGCTCACTCTATATCATATCAGAATATTCTGTTGTTAAGCCCACGATAAATAAAGTAAATGCGTTAAAATACGCAGAATCATGTATTCTGTATCATAGCTAATGTATGACCTTTGTATTGTTTCCTCATTTTATTAAAATATCTGACTTTGCTGCCACTATCTGTTTTTGACTCTATGTCATATTTATAGTGTGATACCTGTCATATACTACATCACATATCACAGGGGACCAGACGTCCCTGGTTTCCGGAGACAGACCCCGTTTTTAGGCTAAATACAGAAAAAAATTACCTCTGTCCCCGTTTTGTTTTTGAAGACACAACATGAGGTTTTTCAGTCAGATTGCTAGTCAAACTGGAAATGTCCCCGGGTTTTTTTTCTCCTTTTCGGGGATTATGTTCGCAGTTTTAGTCTCGGACGTCTGCTCACTCTATATCATATCAGAATATTCTGTTGTTAAGCCCACGATAAATAAATTAAATGCGTTAAAATACGCAGAATCATGTATTCTGTATCATAGCTAATGTATGACCTTTGCAGCATCACAAAAAGAAAGAACGCGTGAAAATGAGTTGTGTATTCAGTGAGGTATGATTAATTAAATGCCCTGACAATTCATTGACACATTACGTTGAATGGAGTGGTGGACCGTACCAAGATGGCAGCTCCAAATTTCGTCAGCACCAGTAAGCAGCAGGCGTCGATGCGGCGTCTACTCTTGTAGTATGTCTATGGTTACCATCTATGATGGTTACCACGAGACAACTTCCGCCTTTGCAGCGTCTCGGTATTGTGACGTAAGACGCAACGTGCGTACAGCGTACCACACGTTTTGATTTGCTTGTAAGCGCCATTGGAACTTTGGACAGGGTAGATATTTTATGGTTTCATAGTTAAAATGATGAATTGTATTCACCCGCTGCTGTTGTGCAGTCAGTGGTGTTGTTTGTGTAGAGCACACACACTGTGCGAGCTCAAGGGTTCACGTCGTCTAATTCACCTCTGTGTTTCTCCTGTCTCTACTGTTGTTGTGTAGCATTAAGCTAGCGCCATTAGCAGCACTTCTAAGCACAAGCTCCATTCATTCGCTGTAGCGTAACACGAGTATACAGCTAACGGAGTACACAGCTAACGGTGTTTGTTTGGCGTGGTAGCGTTAACGCTAGTTTACTTAATTAACGACGTTACAGCATATTGCATAGTACGAAGATAATTGACATGGTGTCTTTTGTTATTGCAGCTACGTTGCCAGTATTGACGGTCTGATTCTGGTCACCCTGAGCCAACATGTTTCGCTCCAAACCGACTCTGAAGGATCGACAGCACCTGTATAGGCTCATCATCAGCCAGCTTCTCTATGATGGATACACCAACATCGCCAACAGTCTCATCAATGAGGTGAAACCACCGAGTGTTGTTTCGCCGTCCGAGCAGCTGATGCAGCTGGCAAAGATAGGTAAGTGTTGTTTCCAAATACTAATAAAGCTTCATGTTTGTGCCGCAGCTCACAGTGGCCCTAAATGCACATGCAATCTCTTACAGGGATGGAGAACGACGACAGTGCTGTTCAGTATGCGATTGGGCGGTCAGATACAGTGGCACCCGGAGTGGGCATCGATCTAGAATTTGATGCTGATGTCCAGACAATGTCCCCAGAGGCATCAGAGTATGAGACCTGCTATGTTACTTCACATAAGGGTCCATGCCGTGTTGCTACCTACAGTCGTGATGGCCAGCTGATTGCCACTGGCTCTGCTGATGCCTCTATCAAGATCCTAGATACTGAGCGCATGTTGGCCAAGAGTGCCATGCCCATAGAGGTGAGCAGTCAGAGGATCTGGCCACACTTGTTTCTCTGAAGTCAGTTGAATCATGTGTGGTTTTTCTTCTCCTTCTGTATATGTCAGGTGATGATGAATGAGACAGCTCAGCAAAACATGGAGAACCACCCGGTGATTCGGACACTGTACGACCACGTTGATGAAGTCACCTGTCTTGCCTTCCATCCAACTGAACAGATTCTAGCTTCTGGTTCAAGAGATTACACCCTCAAACTGTTTGACTACTCAAAACCCTCAGCAAAAAGAGCATTTAAATACATACAGGTTAGAAACTTTAAACAGAATTTCTCAAGTATTATTTTGGGCCTGACAGAAATGTTCTGTTGAATATAATGATGTGTTGTGAAGCTGATGTGATTTGCAATTGTTAACAACATGGTAATAAAATGAATTTTGCTCATAGAATTTAGAAAGTTTTTGCTATCTTTAAAACAATGCTTAAGTATGACCTGGTTTTCTGTGTGCCTGTAGGAAGCAGAAATGTTGCGTTCAATCTCCTTCCACCCATCAGGCGACTTCCTGCTTGTGGGAACGCAACATCCCACTCTCCGTCTGTATGATGTCAATACCTTCCAGTGCTTTGTGTCCTGCAATCCATTGGACCAGCACACTGACACCATAAGCGGTGTCAGCTACAACCCCACAGCCAACAGCTACGTTACCTGCAGCAAGGATGGCAGCATTAAGTTGTGGGATGGTGTCTCCAATCGCTGTGTGACTACCTTTGAGAAGGCCCATGATGGTGCAGAAGTCTGCTCTGCCATCTTCTCCAAGAACTCCAAATACATCCTGTCCAGCGGCAAAGACTCTGTGGTGAAACTTTGGGAGATCTCCACAGGCCGAACGCTTGTCAAGTACACAGGTAAAGATGACTGTTGTTTTACAGCAGGTAAACTTTCACTGAGGGTATTGAAGACCCCATGTTTTGTTAGCACAAACCTTAACATTATTTATACTATATATTGTTTTAAATTTATTATTAATGTAATTATAACTGGAAGATGCTAATTATAAATATACAGTGTTAATATATAAATGCAGTGTATCAAATTCTCTAGTACAGAAAATGATAACGGAAGCAGTTTCTAGTCCTCACCAAATAGACAGCCAGGGTTGATGCTTAGGATTTTCATTACACTGTGAAGACAATGGTGGAAAGCAGTGCCCCCTAGCTAATTAGAGAAGACTTGCTGTTTCTGCTTGTATTCAGTAATTTGCTAAACATCAGCTTGAGGTGGAGCAAAATATACAACAGAGTAAGGGTCATTAGAATTTGGTCCTTTAGTTGTCATGAGAATAGGCCAGTGTTGACAAAGGGATGCGGTATGTTCCCATCTAACAGTTTACACTATCATCACATTGTGACAAATGTGCACAGTTCTATGTAAATTATAGGAATAACAACAGAGTGAGTGATGTGTTAACTCTGGCTTTTGGAAATGGGGCAGATTATTGCACAAAAATGGCTTCATTAAGTGGATTTACAGTTGAATTTGGATTTGGTAAAATGCTATCACAAAACACTATTAATAATAATGCTCCTAAATAACCACATTTCAACATAATTCAAGGCATTAGTTTGCTGAATTAGAATAAGAAGTATAAAACTTGATGGTAAAAATGTTGACAAATAAATAACATAGCTATCTATCGTGGTCTCTGGTTCCCGTTGTAGGACATTTTATTATGAGTAGTGACATTAATTTTTAGTTTGTGTGTGTGACTTCCTGCCTGTACTTTTTCACAGCACATATCATTCACCTAGCTGAGTTTCAGGTGTTGGAACAAATTGCTCATGTTTCCTTTTGAAGCCACAGCTATATTTTGTTGTGGTGGATTATGTGTGAGCATGCATTTATAATGTATCCAGTGGGTCTTACATACTGACATTGCTACCAGTTCATTAGATAAAGATTCTTAATGCCTGGTTAGATAATGATGCCTGGTTTATCATCCTGCCTTATTCTGTCTACAAGGCAATAACGCTGTTTGCAGTTCTCAAATTATCTTCACCTCTTCGAATGAATAAAAGTTTTTCCGTCAAGTGTATATAGGCCATTTTCCACCACAGAACCAACTATCAAATGGCAAAAAAATCTACAAATCCCGATAAGAAAAGACTCTACCTGCCATCAAAAGAGCTTTGTTTTCTTTTGTGTTTTTTGACAAATGGCCACTGTCAAATAGTCTGAGGTCCAGTCAGGAAAGCCTGTGGTATGTATGACTGCTCAGAAAGATCATAACAACTTTTGTTTCGGACTATTTGAAGATTACCGGAGAATTATGGAGGAGGAGTTATCAGTGTTAGGAGCTACAGATGTTGACATAAATAAAAGTAAAACAAATCATTCAGTGAATTTTTACAGCACGGTCTTTGTGTCTGGTATGCTACAGACTTAACGTTACAGCTAACCACTTTGTAATAATGCTAGTAAGGGCTGTTTTTTCCCTATTTGTCTGATACTGCCAGTATGCATGTATGCAACATAATCAGTGAACACATTCATATCAACACAGTCACAAAAACCAAACTTAACATGCAAACATCCAAAACCTTTCAAATTTCAGAGTGCATGCAGATAATACAAACAGACACAAATACACATAAACCTTTGGTCAAACCAAACAGTCAGTAATAGCTTGGTGTAGATGCAGTCTGTTAGCAGCCTTTGTGGTAAAGACTGCTGGTGACATGTTATGTGTTTGCTGTGACAGGTGCAGGTTTGAGTGGCCGGCAGATGCATCGCACCCAGGGCGTGTTCAACCACACGGAGGACTACGTGTTGCTGCCGGACGAGCGCACCATCAGCCTCTGCTGCTGGGACTCTCGCACAGCTGAGAGGAAAAACCTGCTTTCTCTGGGACACAACAACATTGTGCGCTGCATCGTCCACTCCCCCACCAATCCCGGCTTCATGACATGCAGTGATGACTTCAGGGCCCGTTTCTGGTACCGCCGCACCACCACAGACTAAGACATGCTGGTTCCTGTTTTCCACCCAACTGCTGTCTGTCACTATCGCTAGCCCCTCCACAGTCAGAATTCAGTAGATTGTTGGACTTTTCTGGTGATTCCATGACATCACTGATATTGTCACTTTGACCTGACGTCTTTCATTTTTATTTCACATGAAATTGTGCAGTGGGGTTAAAGGGACACAGCTGTTATTGTCACAGCAAGATAAACCACAGTCCATTTCCAGGATGTGCTGTAAGAAGGAATTTGCTTTAAGAAATTTTTAACTAAATGGACTAACTTCAGAAGATGCTCACGCAAAGAGTTTTGATTTCAGAAAGACTATTGAATATATATTTTGTTCCAAATCCCAAAACCTGTAAAACAAAACCCGTTTCAGTGTCTGAATGGGAACTGGGAAAATTAATAGAAACACTTTGTAAATGATGAAATGATGAAAACAAATTTGGTCTGACCTTTAAAACACCCTTTTCTGTTTTCTGTCATAATTGGCTGCAGAATTGGGTCATTGTCTTTTCCACTTTTATACTTTATCTGTTTACCTGAGCTGTAATTTAGGTTTTATTAAACTATTAAATGAAGGAGACTTTTCTGTGAGTTTGAAGTAGAAATTTTCATCTGAAATCAGACGACTCACCACATCTATGGTAATATCCTGTGCATCTTTTTAAAAACCACAGTTGTTGCTGCAAACAGTGAGCTAACCCTGATGACAAACTTAGCATGTCTTTTATTTTAAAGACAAGTCAAGTCCATTTTATTTTACTCAATTTTATTAAGCTTTTGACGGGAATTTTTTACCGAAGTAAAAAATAAGAAAAGAAAAACTTCTCATTTTGCTTTACGACTCTGGCCAGCATCCTCTGATTGAATTGAAAGTTCACCCTGACCTCATCACCCCCTGTACATTCCCAAACCCCCAACAATTCTCCCAGACTGTTGCCCAGACAACAACTGAAGAAACCAACAAGAATTTCTGCCTCAAACAACTTTCCCCTCCCACCTCCCACCAAGAACTGCCCAATGAATCTGCCACGTATATGAACAGAAGGTTATTACAAGAAAGCAAAATATCTATATATATTAAAAAAAAATCACCCTATAAGCTAGTAAATTATTCTGTAGTAGACTTCTCCTTTTTCAGAAATATGATGGCGAAAGAGTGTAGTGTGGCGTTGTGGGTTAAAAAAATCTGATGGGGTAGGGCAGCTGCAGAGAAGGGGGGTGTCTCTCAGGCCAATGGAGCTGCAGGGAAGCAGCTCTGTCACTGACATGGAGCTGCTGTCCCCGCCCAGAGTGCATAAGAGTCCGCCTCTCAGTGACAGCTCAGACAATATGCCTGAGAAACACACAGGAGCTCTCACACAGGATCCTGGTGGAGATGATTCATTGAAAACTGAAAACTGACCCTCTGTGGACGCGCTCATTTCTCTGCGTGGAAAAGACACAAGAGCATTGAGCAAACATGGTGAGTCCTGCAGCCACTGCGCTATCTCTAACTTTTACTTCCAAATCTTGTTTACATCACAGCTCAAATTTCATTTCAAAGAATTCATATCTTCAAGTATCACAACTTATCCTGCAGCGTCCCTTGTATCTACTCGGTTGTCGACTTGCTCATCCAAAGGAATGTCCTTGTACAGACCACCTGCTTTGATTTCACTTTAACTTGCGGTGTCAGCTACCACCTATTTCTACACTCAGCCCCACTGACCCGCTCCACTGTAGGCTGTAACCTGAGAGCCCTGATCCCAACACAGGGCCGTGGGGGAGGCTTTATGAGCTTCATTAACACAAAGGCCGTTAAAAGTCAGATTTTCATCTCCAGTAATTGGGATTTTAGTTGAGAGTTAGTTGCACTTTGCACATGTTTATCTAATATTTATCTAACATTTTAAACACTGATTTACATATTTTAAAACCAATTAATGTCATTTTTAACTTTTCACAGCTTTAGAACATGTAGACATCAAAACCCAGCTGAGATGTTTGTTTTTTATCTTTAAAGCTTTGTGTACATCTGTTGCATTGCTCTGTGTGTATGTTTTGTATGAGGTTGGTCTGTCCACCCCACTCCCCTGCTGAACCCCACACTGTCTCTCTGCAGCTGGACGACGCTGCTACCTCAGCTCACTAATGGGGGTGGATATTGCAAAATTGTCCCGAGTTTTGATTTGACCACTCAAAGCCAGAGCATCTGTTTTGCAGCTTTAGTGGGATGCATTTGCATAATTTCATCTTAAAGTATTTGCCACGGACTCTCAGTGGAACTTAGTGGAAATGCTATGGCAGCCAACAGCAGATGGAGAAAACATATCTCTGTCAGAGTAGGGCCGTACCAGGCCTGTCAGGGTTTGGTGTCGGGCTCTGTGTGTGGTGCTAAACTGTGATAAATGAAATAGTGAAATCTAATCTTCCCAAGACACGTCTGTAGAGAGGGAGGAAAAGGATATGCATCATCCTGACATTTTCCCATGCAGAGTGTCATTCACTCAGCTCATCTTAGAAAGAACACAGTGGTTTGGCTGATGACTAACTGTTAGTCTAAGCAATTGCACTTCTGTCCTATAAGGTAATTCCCACTGGAGTTTTTTTTTTTTTTTCGTTCGTGGAAGTCTATTTTGGGAGGCCTCATGCGCTGGCGATGTGTCTGTTTTTATCATGTACGAGCAGGAGTCAGACAGTCATGGGTTTAAACTGAGGGAGGCTGGCATGAAGAAGTGGCAGCATCCTCTTCAAATCAGCCCCTAAAGGGATAAACGGAATGGAGATCTGTCATTTTTTTTATTTTTAACTGCTGAAGATTCTCAATCCATCCAATCCAAGAGGCTCTGATTGTTCATTGTGTCATTAATTGTTTGGGTTCAAGACAGGGGCATGAGAGCTGAGATATGAATCAGCTCTCAGAGTATGAATGAATGAATGAATGAATGAATGAATGAATGAATGAATGAAAAACTATTATGCCAAAGAGCTTGTAACTGCCCAGGTGGCTTTCCACAGCCCATTCTGTAAATTCTAACTTCAATGATTGATTAAGTTTGGTTTTAGTGGATGTTTTGCTGAATAGCTCCCTTTCATGCTGCTCTTTTTAATATTTTCTATGGTAACAATAGATGAAGTTGCTGTGTAAAATGAAAGGTCTAGCTCGTGGCAGCACAGCCACTGAGAATTAACCACCCAAGAGAGCGGTGGAGCATTTACATTTTAATTCACCTCAACTTTGTTTTAGTTAAGTCTCATCATTCTCATCAGCACCATTTCTAACCAAAACTTCCTGAACACAAAACGTTTCAGTTTGAAAAAATCCAAGTTTGCGAGATACAAGTTTATTTGATTGATTGATTGATGTCACTGAACTTTACGAGCTGGGTGCCCACACAGTGCAAATACAAAGTGACAAAAAGCAGAAGACAAGCCTGAGGAAGTATGAGTATAAATAAAAGTGTGAGCAGTGAGATAATTTCCTGCCACATAACAGTGAGCCTGCAGCATGGCCATTATCTGCTGCTCTTCACATTGTCCCGCTTCACCTCCGAGACAACAAGTGTGCAAGTGAACAAGCTATTTGTTGTTTTATATGCCCCTTTTTTAAAGATCCTCAAATAGCTCCAACGGTAGTCTAGTCTTAATAAGCTGTCTGAGGAAAAAACTGTAATACAGTAAGGAAAAAGTGTGTTTTTTGTAGAGTTTTCAAAATCTCAAATTCCTTTATTTTTTAAGTTTTAAGAGTCAATCCAATAAATAATTTATGACATCACTTTACAGATACATTTTTCAGATGTATTCCGCCTCCTTGCTGTTTCTGCAGTCTGTCATTGCTGTGAGACGAGCCGTCTGTGTGGAATGTTGATTGGCCACTAAAAGGTCCTTGGACGTTCTCATCAGTTGTGTGTTTATGTATGAGATTTTGACATAGTTCTCACCAGTTCCAATGCAGGAAATACCAGGGCAGCTCTTCACAGTTGTGATTTTCCATGGCGCACATCTGAGGATTATTTTCAGATGATAAAATTGATTGATCAGGAACAAATTTCCAACCTGTTGAAAAATAAATGACTGGAAGACAAACTGTCTCATTCAGTGTTTTTCCCTCTGTTTGTCTGCCTGTGCCTGTTTCTCCACGTTGTCTCTCTTGCTGCTCCCGTCTTTGGATCTAGGACACTGTGGGAAAATCTCATTAGTCATATTTACAAACAGACTTCCTGTCCAAACTAAAAAAAGAAAGAAAAGAAAATCAGATTATCCTAATACAATGTAAAAAAATAAAAGAATTCTAATCTCGAACACGTTGCTGCCATTACTCTGTCTGGTTAATGAATATGTGTTTCAGTCGTGTGCTGGGTGTGGCAATTGTCTGAATGTTAAACGGGTGGGGTGTTGACCTGACGCTGAGGTCGCCCCCAGACTGTCAAAGGGCAAAAGGTCCGAGTGAACCAAGAGGGTCTAATTCCCACACTGGGACCTGCTTCCTGAGCTGGATCCTGTTCCAGTGACTCGCTGGGATCCTTATTACAGTGACATCATAATGCATCTCTGTTGGCCGTCTCTCGACATAAAGAGGGAAAGAGGCAGAGACTGGTGATACTTGATGAATGCACGTCAGTGGTTGCAGTGTAGTTAGAGAGAGGCATCACATACACTATGAAGACAAAAGTTCTTTGGCAGTCCCTTGTTAAGGGTGAGCAGTCAGATGATGTCACATCTTGTCCAGATTGTGACTGAACTGATTCCATTTTGCCTCCCGTTAATCATCCTAATATGATCAGGTTTCTTTTTTTTAATTAACCATTTTCAGTAGACGTGTGTCAGCTCGCTGTCTGCTCCTACTGGTTGAATTTGGCTGGATGCGGCTCAGTGCCTGAACAGAAGCTCCTATCCCAGAGCTCTAAATGCATTTCTAGAGTTGTGTCTGTCGGGCCGATGTTAATTTGTGAACAGGATGGAGAGACGGGAGAGGCCGAGACAGCTGTGCAGTTAAAGTCCTGATGGCCAGCTGTCAGAGGGGCTGATCAGCACAAGCAGGCGTGTGCAGGAATCCAAAATAGTCACAGCTGAATCTGACTTGGTTACTGTACTGTACTCTGTGATCAACACAAACACAGACTCAGGGCAGCGTGAGACGAGAACAGAGGAAGTGAACTGGATTCTCATAATGGCATGGGTTCAACTGTGGTTCAAAAGGAGGATATTTATCAAATGAGGTCAACGTTGTGTGTCACCAGAAATCAGATCACATATTAGGCTGCTGTTTGAATTGCATTTGTGGCCGACTGCAAGTACAAGCACTGAAAGTCATGCGTTTCCCACAAACATCTTGTGGTGACCTTAGGGGACAAAACACACTGCAAGTGTCACACACTGATGATTCAAAGGAGAAAGTACAACAGCATAAATCTGGCTGGTGTGGATGCTGACTGTCATCTGAGCCTACATATTTGGCCTGCATGTCTGTAGCATGACCCAGAGGATTAGGCAGGGAGTTTGCTGAGGCCTGGCGTGTGTGTGTGTGTGTGTGTGTGTGCTCCACAGGCCTGTCTCCCAACAGGTGCTGAGCATGTTGGGACTGTGATGGTAAATGGGCTCTTTGTTGGAGAGCATTTCCCCTCTGAGAGACGGGCTTCAGAGAGCCAGCACACGCACACACACACATGCACACACAGGCTTATCATCTGTGGGTCGTGTGCGTGCTCAGGTTTCTGTCTGACGTCACTGCTATAGTTTTATCAGATCATAGATGTACTGCAGTTCTTTCCTCCTACATGACATGGCCAGAGGTGTGTTTACAACCAGTCTCATTTCACCTGAATGCATCACTGCAAAAGCACTTCTGGCAGGTTGTCAGTTAGAGATCACTGGTGATGTGCAATGCTGATTTGGGCTGATCGGGCTTGTCTATGGTCCAGACTGTCCACATACATTTGACCATATAGTGCAATCTGATCTATGAAATCTAGGACTATAAGATAATCCCTCAAAAGTCTTGTTTTAATTTAATCGACAATAAAGAGTCCAGCAACATTTTTCTGTTGGTAATTTTAGGTAGATGACTGATATAATTGTAACATATTATTATTTTCCCTTTCAATTCATTTATGTCTCAACTGTACACTAAGTGGACATTGTGACAAACCACAAACCATCTCGTTCCCATGCATTATTAATCCATGGCCATGTAAGACTTTTTTTCCCCACCCATGTCAGCAGAGAGGCTTCGCACATTTGTTTGCTGCTGGCTGTGGTTTTGGTTCATAATCCACAGCTCTAATCGCACTGATGGCAGACAGCACCGTGCAAGCCACAGCAGCAGAGAGGCTGACAGTGAAGCAGCTGAAGTTTTCACACTTTGGTGCTTGCGGTTATTATATGGAGCCCAATTCAATGTGGGTGTGTCAAAAAAAAAGAGAAAAGAACATGGCGGTATACGATTAGTGACACATGCCAGACCACTTCCCCCGATCAGACACAACATTAAAACCAGTAAACAGTTAACAGGTCTTTTAAAAATATGTTTAAAATCACATTTCAAATCACACGTACACTGGTCTGCCTCGCCATGGAAACCAGTTAGCAGTCTTAATGTTGCAGGCTGATCAGTGTTTATGGATGCATGCTTAAAACACAGTATCTCTCTTCAGCTGCAGAGTACAATAGAATGAGGATTCATCTGCGCATGGAGATGTATTTTTAGACTGATGAGAGCGGAAGCTTTGAAGAAACTTGTTTTTTTCCATTTGTTGCTCACTAGGGATGATAAATAGGAAGTGAAAATATTGAGCAATGGAGGAGATCATTTAAATCATCAACTTCTAATTTGATTCCCAGTCACTCTTGCGGGATGGGAATACGTGACTTTGCAACCACTTGAGTAAACGATGATACGATGACAAATGACAATGTACAATGTTTCCTTGTGAATTTGATGGCGAGTTGGATGTGGCAACATTCTGCGAGAGGAAATGTTGTCATTTCACCTACGTCAACCAAAAAGAAACAAGATATTTTTAAGAATTCGGTTCTGTGGGTTCTATGGGATCGTATTTTATCCCACAGCAATAAAAGTTGATTCTCAAACTGTCCATCCTAATGTGGATTGGTGCCAACTGCAATATGAAAAATGCCCAGACAACTGTAGCATATAACATAAAATATATAATAGTTTCTTGCTGTTAATTAATTGTGTCATGTATAAATGACACACATTATCATCCCACAGCTGTTTTCCCTCTGATCTGTATTCTCTGTTCTGTATCTTAGAACACACTTGCCAAAGCTCTGTACGACAACACTGCAGAGTGTGCGGATGAACTGGCCTTCAGGAAGGGTGACATTGTTGCGGTGGTGAATCAACACGTGGCTGGGACCAGCGGATGGTGGATGTGTTCTCTGTATGGACGGTATGGCCTGGCCCCTGCAAACAGACTGCAGCTTTTAACACCCACTCAGACCAGTGCGGCCTCCTCACACCGTGCCGTGGAAAACCCCAAATCGTCGAACGGCAAAAATGAAGACAGTTTGCAAAACATCTACCAGATCCCGATTGTACCTCGACCCTCCAGCAGTCCCGCTTATGAACGCATGGACAGGATATACAAGGTCCCATCCTCTCCTTTATCATCCTGTCCACTTCTGCCAACACTTAGGCACAGCACGGAGGGGCCTGAGGGAGACAAGGTACAAACTGATTTTTTTTTCATACAAATCAGAGTCTGTGTTTGAGTAGAAAAGAGGCAAATAGTGTAAATGCTAGGTATTCTATTGCTCTGAGGTCAACGTTGGTTCTCCGTCTCGGGAAGTGTTCACTCTCCTGATTAGAGTGGCAGACTGTTGCAGAAATGCAACGCTGTGAAACCCCTGCTGGCAAAAGAGCTTACAGATGGGGACCCGGGGCCCCTCCACGGGGACAGGCATGCAGCATGGGGTCTTTATGGGCCTGTAAAAGACAAACAGACACAGACATCAGACACTTTTAACTGCAAACAGCAGCCCATGCCACCAGAACAGAAACCCCAGAATGCACAAGTGTCTGCATGGGTGCATATGCGGCACAAACAGGGAAGAAATACACCCAGATGTTCATCATTTCCTCCCCTGCTTCAGGGGAGTCCTCTTCCCTTCTGCAGTAGCCACCTAATAGTCAGTGAGCAGCATGGTTTCTATTACAGCGCTGGTGTAATTGGTAAAGTGCATGCATGACGGGGTTGTGTGGCACTCTCAGCAGGGCTCACAGCAAACACTGTCCACATAAATGTAGTGATGCAGAGGTCAGTGAGGTAGATGCTGCTTTGATCAAAGCGGTGGTGCGCGTCCATCCCAATATGACAGTCTGTTTGCTTTGCCTACAGCCTTCTGTCTTCAGCCTGGTGTCCAGCCCTAAAGGGGAGGTCTACGATGTCCCGAGCCAAGCTCGACGAGTTTCTCTCTTCACTGTGAGCAAATATCAAACGCAGACGCAATTTGTACACATATGGCCACGCGAGTAGCTATTAGTCTGATGTAACTGTGATGTTTTGTGATATTCTATTCTTCAGGCATCATCGGTACCCAGACTTGTGTCTCGGAAACACTCACTGACTCCAGTTTCGGAGCTGGAGAAGAGATTTGACTCTCCGGACGGTCTGAGGTGTAACAGTCCAAGAGACGCTTATGTAAGTTTCAGACATTCGGATGGATTAGTACAACAAAAACCCCACAACGTCGTCACTTTGAAATGGAGTCTTTCTTTCAAAACTTTCTATTAAAAAGATTATTATTATTATTATTGATCTTGTTGTTGTTGTATATACTGTATTTATTTATATGTATGTGCTGTATGTATGTGTAGTATGTGCTGTATAGTGAATGTATAGAGAAATTAGCACAGTGACAGAGCAGCAGCAGGAGCCTCACTAATCCTTTTGTGTCTGCACTTGATGCGTTCATGTACAGGACTGGGTGTAGGACACCTGTGATTTGGCAGTACTCAGGTGCATCCACTGTGATTGATTAATTAATCATTAATCAATTAATTGTACAAAAAAACGACTGAGGTCATTGTTGCGCCTTCTCTAAGTCGGCAGCAGATGTAGACACTTGAGCTGGATTGAAGGGAATGTGGTGAGACATGCTATATGTTGACGCTGTTGTGTACAAAGAGACTATAGCTTCATTCTGACTGCATCATAACACCTGTTCATCCAGTAACACTATGTCTATGCTTTGTGTTGCTGACACAGTGGATCACACAAATTGCATATAATGCCTGCTGTCAGAGAGTCTCTGTTGTTTGCATGAGCAGTGCCTGTGTGAAGGTTTGTTAACATATTGTCATGTTTGTTTATGGTCACAGGTTTATGCAGTCCCACCACCTTTGCCTCAGGACCCCAACTATGACATCCCTGTTCCCTCAGCCACAGAAGACCAACAGAAAATAGTCGGTGGATACAACACCCTTCCCACCCCCCACAAGCCTGAGTGGATCTACGATGTGCCAGTGGGTCCAGAGAAATCCAGTCCACCCCAAGACTCCTATGACACCATGCCTTACAAAGGGGTTAGTAGTCAGCTCTATGACACTCTTCCAGCACGTGCTCCGCCCACTCAGAAAGGCAGTCCGACTCCCTCGGTTTATGATATACCAAAAGCCAGTTCTCTTGACGTCCAGACTTTGCCCAAAGTGGTGCCAGTCCTCCCAAGTTATAAAAAACCCCCAGCTCAGACAGAGGAGTTGGTATATGCTGTCCCACCCAAAGAGGAACACAACACCCAAGTTTCAAGTGACCCCCCCAGTGATCATATGCCCATAGAATACAGAGGTGACTCGAGCAGCGGTCATGAGCTCAACACGGTGCACCGGCAGCGGATGAGGAAATTTCTTGCCTATACGTCTTTCCATGACCTTCCAGGAAGTGGGGAGTCAGTGGTGCGGGAGAGCAGTGAGAGAGGTCGAATCCTGCGTCTCTCGGCAGCAGAGTGTCAAAGAATCAGCACAGCCTCCAGCTCGTCCACCAGCTCCTGTGACTCTCTGGCTTTGAGCTCGTCCTCTCCTGAGCTCTTGCGAGAGGTCTCGCTCAGCCAGGATGAGGCCTGCCGCAGACTGCTGGACCTGCAGGAGTCCGTGTGCAAAACTGTGCCCCGGCTCATGGAGTTTGTCAGTAGTCACTGGAGGAGCAAAGAACATCTCCAGAAACACCTGAAGGAGATCAGGGAAGCAGCAGAGGGGATTGTAAGTTCTCTGTCATGCTTCTTAAACTTTGCCCTGGACGTTAAGGGTAACGCCCGCCGTTTGACTGATGCCAACCTTCAGACAAGGCTCTATAAACAGCTGTCAGTCATCGACGACTCAGGTGTGATCCTGCAGCAAACAGTGAGTGCTCTGAACATGGCTGGCTGGCCCCTCAACACACTGTGCCAGGACCCAGGGCAGGTCCAGACACCTGACCAACTGGAGCGCTTTGTGATGGTAGCACGCACCATTCCAGAGGACGTCAAGCGCCTGGTGTCGATCGTCATTGCCAATGGCAAGCTTCTGTTCAGAGCTTCTCAGAAAGATCCAGAGTCTCATCCTGAGACAAAGACAACTCCTAACAGGGAGGAACTGGGAGAAGACATAGCAGAGGCGGACAATGATTATGTGGAGCTTCAGGTAATTCATTCATCATCATAAGTATAATACAGATTTCAGTGGTACGAGTTTATATTCATGTAATATTTTTACTTTTCCTCAGACCAAGAATGAATTTGAAAAACAGCAAAAAATACTGCAGAAAGATCCGAAAGAAAATGTCACACCAGTGTCTAACAGGGTACAGGTGAGGCTCTTCTGCTGACACAAAGTGCACGATGAGAAAATCTTTGTCAATTTATTTGCAAATTTTTGCCATCTTCACCTCATTTGCTCCATTTCTGCACGACTCAGGCTGATAAAAAGCGTCATTCTTCTGAGTCCAGCTCTGGCACAGAAGGACATCAGTCGGCCTCCCTGTCAGAGCACTGTCGCCTTTACTTTGGTGCTCTCCAGAAGGCCATCGGTGGATTTGTGGACAGTTTGCAGGATGGCCAGCCACCTGAGAAATTCATCTCACAAGGTAAGCTGGTGATCATGGTTGGCCAGAGACTAGTGGACACCCTGTGTCGGGAGGCTCAACGTGGAGGGTCCAGCCAGAGCCTGCTGTGTAAGAGCAACCACCTGTGTGCTCTCCTGAAGCAGCTGGCTGTGGCCACCAAGAAGGCGGCGCTGCACTTCCCGGACAAGCAAGCTCTGCACGAAGCTCAAGAGTTTGCAAAGGAACTGGCCCAAGGGGCACAGCACTTTAGGGTTTCACTTGACTTCTGAGAGCAAACACAACAAACACATTGATTTGGCTATGCAGCAAAAAATGTATATAGTTTTTTTTTTCATCCACCATTAGCTATCTGTTACTTTTTTATTCATTTGTATTAAACTGCTATGGTGCTTCATTAACCAAGAAAGCCAAATGTTATGACAGTGGGTGCACGTGCAGGTAAAAAAACAAACAGAACAATTATGTAGTTGTATATATACAAAATAAAAGAATAATAAATGTAAACCTATTTAAATAGCAATTTAAGTATATTTGGAATAATATTTGTTTCATACAGTTTAAATCATTTTATATTACTGGAATGTTGTTTGTGATATGGATGTTTACTTTGTCATATTGTTACTTTAAAGTTTAAAAGGTTATTCACTCTGCAGAGTATTTGATACAGTCCCTTGTGAATATCTGTGTAAATATTCTAAAAAATGTGTATTATGCATTCCCATATGTGCCCTTTACATAAGACAGCGACCAGCATCTGTTGGATTTTTGTTGAGAATAAAATTAAAAAGTGAAAATATGCTGTTTTTTTTCTATCTAAAGCTAACATACAAATACTGAGACTGACGTTTTACCAGATGTAAGTCAGTTGTTTACTACCAGTATTTCATTTTTTGGGGAATTTTGTTTTCCAAAGATTAATTGATTTATTGTATTAAAAGAAAAAAAACTTGGTGTAAATAAAAACAGGCATGTTTCTGTAAAATATAATTTGGTTTAAAATATATTCTCATAAATCCTGATAGTACACGTGAACAGATTAACCCTGTCAGTGGCCCAAGGTGAAATAGTTTGCTGCTGGCTGTAGGATAATGCACCTTAGAGGCACAGTTAACTTGAATGACAGATCATTACTGACCTTGGAAAAAGTTGGACAAAGCAATTCAGTGCTACGGCCCCTCAGTACAGGAACAAAGTCAAGAAATATGGAATACCAGATACTAAACCAATCAATGGTGTTTATATGCATTGCATAGTGGATATTAAATTTTCCACTCTACTGCCTCTATAGACAGGTCAGCAGTCAGTGTCATTACAAAACAGGAACCACAGAGTTGCAGGAGCTTAAGTGGATTGCTTAACTCTATACAGGAAACAGCTTCCTGTCAGTCAGACGTCTTTTTCCTGTTTTTTCTTCATCTGCTGTTTATTGACATTTGAACAACTAGGTGCATCACTGTCTGACATTGCAATTAATTACGTTACATTACAATACATTACAACACATCACACTCTGCCCCATTTGTCAGCTCTTGCGATAAGCAAGAGGCTGTTGGGGACCTATTCAACCCCATGTCCCCAGCTTCTATCACCTTCATTTTCTATAACTGCATCGAAAACAAGAACTTTTATGCATCTAAAACTCAAATTGCTTTGCTGTCATCGAACAATCCTGGCAGAGGATTAGGAATGGGATAAGGAATAAGCTATAACCCAGAGATGATTTATGTCTGATACATAAATCTACTTATATTCAGACACAGGTAAACAGGGATGTTTTCTTGTACTTTGGTACAAGAATTCAGGGCTAACAGTACATGCTGTATGCAAAGTAATTCACTGTAACTCACATTTTCATAAAGGCCTTCTGCTGGGTCCAGTTTTATTGCAGGATATTGAGGCTATGTCTTGAGTTGGGCCCTATTTCATAAACTTCAGTTATATATATTTTTAGGCCAATATTGTACATATTGATTATTCTGTATTCAGTCATCATAAAATAAAAGATGCATTGTGCCAACAGATGCAATGCAAGAAGGAAATCATAGAAACTCAGTCATACTATAAATCTATCTGAGACAAAGCTATAGTATATCTGACTTATGTCCACAGCTGAGGACAATAAAACAAGAAATAAATATATATATAACAGTGTATTGTCCTCACAGATGAGTCATTACAATATGATAACAAATGCCAACAAATATGGTAGTTAAAACACAAACTGAAAATTAAATAAATGACTACAGTAAGAACTTTATTGCTGCTCTCTCTCTCTCTCTCTCTCTCTTTCTCACACACACACACACACACACGCACACACACACACACGCACACACACACACACACACGCACACACACACACACACACACACACACGCAGAGCTTGCTGCCCTCTAGGAGAACTGTACTGACATTACATATTATTCATTCGTTCCTTCATTCACATATATGCCAGTTTATTTTGAAGAGCACTAAAACACTGTGAATTTATATGATTATTAGTTTCGTTAGAGTATGAGTGTATATATTTATTACATTCATGTTTTTAAACACTATACCGTGTAAGAGTCTCAACTGTTCAGTAGCACAAATTATTGTTTCATGGTAAAGTGAAAGTTTAGACATGCAACGTGTCTCTGGTTTACTAATTACATTAAATTAAACAGAAACTCTTGCTACATCAGACGGTGGAGTCACAAACTTGTTCTATTGGTTGTCTACGTGATGACCTCACCACAAACCAGGAAACGAAAACCAAAGATTTCAGTATCAGGATGAATCACGTCTAGTCTCCCGAAACACTTCTTCTGCTATGCGTATATTTTGCTAACGCTGTTCGTTGCAAACAGACTTATAACGCCGTACGGCTTGTAATTTTACTTGGAAATTCCCACTGATACCAAATACAATACAATGCTTTACTGGACGACATTTAAATATCGTCTCCCGAGGTCAATGTTTGAGCTTTAAAAGTTTGAGCGTATGCAAACCGGAAGTAAATGTCAGGGAACTCTCTTATTTCTGCTTTGCGTCCCCTGCACACGCCCGTGCGTCAGTTTGTCACGTGCTCCCTCTCACGCCCTCCGGACACATTCACGAACTCAGACATGGCTCTGTGAGCGGACACATGGCGGTCGCAGCCATGACAAACAAACTGCTCACCACAAAGTGACCATGCGCTAACAGCAGCCTTGTTTCACCTCGTCGCTTTTATCCCAACCCCTGGAGTAGCCGCTGTCCGGCCGCTGCCCGGGCCGGAGGAGCACGGCTACCTGCACCGCTTTATTTCCACTCTGCTGTCTCGCGTTTTTCCAGTTCACTCTTAAGTTTCCGTCTCTATAGCAGCTGGAGCTCGACATGGGCGTTCAGGGCTTCCAGGAGTACATAGAAAAGCACTGCCCCAGCGCCGTGGTGCCGGTGGAGCTCCAGAAGCTGGCCCGGGGAACTCTGGTAGGGGGTGGCCGACAGAGACCCCCCCAGAGCCCGCTGAGACTGCTGGTGGACGCCGAGAACTGCCTCCACCGGCTCTACGGAGGCTTCTACACCGACTGGGTGAGCGGGGGCCAGTGGAACCACATGCTGGGCTACCTGGCTGCCCTCTCCAAGGCCTGCTTCAACGGCAACATGGAGCTCCTGGTGTGCTTCAATGGCGCCCTGGAGAAAGGCCGCCTTCACGAGTGGGTCAAACGGCAGGTGAACGAGAGGCAGACCGCCCAGCAGATCATCAGCCACGTCCAGAATAAGGGCACTCCTCCGCCCAAAGTCTGGTTCCTCCCTCCCGTGTGCATGGCCCACTGCGTCCGGCTGGCGCTCCTCAGGTTCCGCGTCTCAGTGAGTGTACACTCGGCCTGGCGATGCCTGTTAAGCGGAGGCTGGTGGCCTCTTGCCGGCTGATGGGAGCAGGCTCTGTGGTTAGCCTGTTAGCCTGCCCACCAAGTCACCACTGCCAACTTCACCAGTGCTATGAGCTGCTTCCAGGCACAGTGTCTTGGCAGCGGTGGCCTGCTCCCTAATACTAAGCTCGGTCAGGTTAAGAGTCTTTACCTCAGGCCATGAGTAGATGATGAGATCAACACTGAAGCTGGGGTTTGATCATTTAAGGAAAAGCCAGATGTTTTGTGGGTCCAGTTTAAACAGTTTAAAAACAAGTGACATTTTTCATGTGAGTGCTCCACACACAGGCCCACAGATAATTGTCTGTCAAAGGCAATGTTGACTCTTCTCAAGTTTTGGACTAATGGTCAAACAAGAGAAGACATTACCTTTAGCTCTAAAAGTCTGCAATGTATAGACCAAAATGATAAATGAAGAAACGTTTCTAATATTTCCCATGCCATAACAACATGTATGGATATTTTCAGTTACAATAGAGATGTAACGCATATGCATGTAGTTTTTTTCCCTCTGGTATGCAGCACTGCAGAGTTGTTGGTTTTCAGGATAGTGATTAGTTCACAGCTTTTCTGCATGAATAAATCAAAGATGCGTACACCTGCTGTGCACCTAGTGCTGGAGTCTGTGCTAAACATAGTAAGTGGGTTGGGTATTGGGAAGTCTCCAGATCCACAAATGGATCCAGACTGATCTACTTTAAATAGTGTTATCCTGTCCATTTAAGATAGATTTAGTGTTTCTGCTGACCATTAAATCTGTTAGGTCATGGCAGGATGTTTACCTGTCCCCTATCCAGTGTGAATGACTCTAATCAGTTCCATGCAATCCTACTTTGTTGTCATCCTCAGGTTGTCCAGACTATTGAGGACCATCACCTGGAAGTAATAGCCTTATGCAGGGAGAGCGGCTTCCATGGCCTGGTGGCACACGACTCTGACTACGCTCTGTGCAATATCCCACACTACTTCAGTGCCCACGCCCTCAAACTGAGCCGCAATGGAAAAAGCCTCACCACCAGCCAGTACCTGATGCACGAAGTGGCACGGCAGCTCGATCTCAGCCCCAATTGTTTCGTCATTTTTGCGTCAGTTTTAGGTTGGCACCATGCTGCTGCACAAAGATGGAGCTAACAGTTAAGATGAGGCAGACTAAAACATAGTTGTGCCTGAATGTGTTGTACAGGAAACCACATACTGCCTGATGAAGACTTGGCTGCCTTTCACTGGAGCTTACTTGGTCCAGAGCATCCATTAGCATCTTTAAAGGTAAGCTCTGTTTTGTCTATTTCTCACTGCCATTGGACTGTTAATCCAGTGTCTCGTTAATAGTATAATATTAAGTTCTAGCTTTGTTAATGAATGACTGGAGGTGTGGAACAGTGGTTCAGTCCACGCTGTGCTTCAATAGTGTTGTTATAGGTTAGTGCAGCTTTACTGCCGTACAGCTAAGTGCTTATGGCTGCTGCATTAAGTCATATCTCAGAAAATCCCCACTGTCTCTTAGTCTGAGAGGCTGATGGGTAACGTAGGATTTAGGGAATTTTGGTGTTAATCCATAACAGGCACTGCAATTAAGGATATCAAAGCCTCTTCTGCCTCAGCTTTGTCTGTTATTAATCTGTCTCTTGAGAGTTCTTCAATACTGTGGCTATGCAACGGACGGTAAGCTTTAGTGTTGCACTACTAGGGCACCATTGCACATTTGATAGTAAGGATAAGCCTTTTCCAACCTGTTTGTGGGTTTCCTCCCTCGGCCCAACTCTTATCTCTTTTTAAAATCTTTATTAAACACAAACTTTCATAGCGCAATACTGTAGCTGTGACTCAGAACAGTAGAAAACTGTTCTCTTTATTGAAGGGTGGGCTATTTTCAGTTGCTGTTTAATATACATTTGCTGTTCTAATGAGTCTCTAAATGCAGGACTTTGCATTCAGGGGATAGTTCAAAATACCAATAACAATGAGTGTGTTCATGGTAACAAAGGCAAATGTGGTGCATTTGTTTTTATAGTTTTTGACAACAGTGAAGCCCTATGACACACATGTCAACATTTCTTTAGGACCATTTCCTGCATTCACAGTTATCAGAGTATGAGTCAGGTATTACTAATCTGTGAGTGGAAAATGAATGTATGTGGACATGTCCAAATTAGTCCCGACTACTTCATAGACGGCAAAGACAAACATAAATCCACAAATTTCTCCTGGGAAATAATCCCAACTATTAACACAGGGAGAAACGTGTGCAGTCATGTAGAACCTCATAGATCACATTATAAACGTATAAATGAGTAGAAGGCAGGGTGCTGAATCAGCCGCTGCCACCTAGCTGTGTGTAATGGCCTGGCTGAAGTAGAGCTGGTAATACAGCGTTATTGGATTGGTGAATTGGTGATTCAGACAGTTGCATGGCACTAGTGCCAGACAATTTTAGTGCATAGTGTGTAAATGGTTCAGCTGTTAGATTGTAAATGATGAGCTGTGATTAAACATAATGTCATCTGTTCACATATTGCATAGTATTCAGTGCATTACAGGGGATTGTCCTTACTTTTAAACTGTGATCTTACTTTTTTCTTTTTCAATTTTAATGACACATTTAGGACCAGGTGCTGTTAGTACAATGTCAAAATTAAATGTAGGTAAGTTGATTTACCAGTAGATGTCGAGTAGGATCTTTTGGACAGGTCAGTAAGATCACTTTAAATTTGAAAAGGAAAAGCTTAGTCTGTTCGTCTGTACAGATGTGGTACTCTGCAGGATGAGCTCATGCAAATACTGTCAGCCTGTGATCTGTATGCGGACGGGTTTCAGATGGAGAAATGTCTTTTGTGAAAGCCACACGTACAGATGGGCTGTCTGTAATCTCAAACCGAACACCACACTGTTGGAAGATATAAAGGGCTGGATGCAAAACAGGGAATCTGACCAATCTGAATGTAAGTCATACATGTAATTGTCCATCAGGTGCGTGCCCACCAGCTTGTACTGCCACCTTGTGATGTGGTAATCAAGGCTGTGGCCAACTATGTCCGCAACATCCCAGATCTTACTGACCTGGAGGCCATTGCCAAGGACATCTTTAAGCATTCACAGGTAAGATGGAATATGTCTGTATACTGTATATCACTATGAACATTATGAACCCCTAAGCTCATGAGCCACTTTTTGTGCCCCCATGTATTAAAATGACATATGTATGTATGTAAGAAACAGTTTGTTACATTTAAGGGTAAGAAAAATCAGTTAAAAATTGAGACAGTTTCCTTCAAGTTTAAGAAATTGGAAAGTTAAACATGATTTTGAACTTTTCTTCTGAGACACGTAGCACTGCACATGTCAGTGTGTAAACATTATATTGTTATATATTGAACTTTTGTTTTATTGGTGGAAAATTAATTGTTTCATCGTTCCGTCCTATAGCTAAACATTTCCATGAATTTGATTGAGGTATTAATTAATGTGTTACTGTGAATAATCATGTAAATAGCTGGTAGACTAGATCACAAGTGACTCTTAATGCCGTTTTAATTAAATGTAGCAATTAACTGTCTACAGATTGCTCCCGGGCCCATATGCTGATGATTATACTTAAATCAGTGATCTGTTCTGTAAATCATTACTCATTTGCTAATCACTGTCTATAGATGTCTTTTAATGTCTATAAACTGCAGCTGCATTTTAACAGCTATTTGAAGGAAGTCATTGTTGTTCATTCCATGAATAATGCAATACATTTTTTTGTTTTCACTGATGAAGTAGATAATAAAAAGTTTTATGGCATTTATTATGTACAACAACAGTAATAGCAATCATCAATTCCACACAAAGATGCAGCAGATAAAATGCATTATATAATTGTAATTTATTAAAATGCACAGGTATCAGATTGTCTGTACTCTTATTGGCCACTGTGCAACGTTCTGCTAACAATTGGTTGGAATGATGACCCATTTTTGTTGTCATTCTGAATGTTTGGACTTGAAGGATTTGTTCAAAAGATAATTATCTTGTTACCACTACATTAAAATGATAAATCCACTGTACTCATAACATTTGGACTTTTTTCTGTAGACAGTTTCCATTGCTTGTGTACAGTGTTTGATAAACTGATGTTTTTCTTTTTTAGTCATGCACTGATGACAAAACCATACGCTTCAAGAAGGCAGTGGAGTATTACACACTGGCTAGCAGACCCCCTCACTTCCCTCCACAGTTCGGTGGGTAACAGTCTGTCTGATCACATTCTGCTGTATACTGCTGCACTGTAAAGATGCACTTATTCACCATTAAATTAACAGCTTCTTAGCATGCATATTAGGAGCATGGTGGCTTTTTTTATTAGTCATTATGAAGCTCTTATAATGTTGCATTCCAGATGACCTTATTCTACACTCCCTAGACCATTAAGTTAAGAGTTTTTCCTGACCAATCACCTAATTACTGCTTATTCATAATCATAAGTAAGTGGACATGAATTACAATGAAATATTTTGCTCAGTATGGACATTATGTGGTGCACAAAACTACAAGCAAGCGTCAATGACGTCATTACTGTAGGAGGTCACTGTACACGTTCTTGGTTTATGTAAAAAAAAAAAAGTGACACTTGACTACTCTGTTGTGCATCTTACAATGTGTTGTTATCCTGTTGAAGTTCTGTCATAATCATTTCATTATCTTTAAATAATAATACTCATTTAGCTAAAACTATAATTTGGCCAATTGCCACAATATTAACATAACACACAAATGCTTAAGATGTTTATTGAGGTTTGTACGCAGGAGAAACAAGACCTAGTCAATTATATATTATTAAGTGTAAACTGAGGACCTTTGGTTTAGTCAGATCAGTTCATTCAGTGTGCATGGGGCGAGTCATGTGTTGAACATGAAATGTACAGTTGATTCCCAGAGCTTTCTCACTCACAAGTGTCGGTGTGAGACTGAAGAGCGAGTGAATAGAGGAGGCAAAAAAACTGAAAGCTGAAAGTCACCGTAAAGCTCTCTAAAACTGAGGAAAGCTGCAGCTCCAGCCCATAATTATACATGTGTTCCTCACCCCATTTTACAGTGTCATGTAGTTAAATAACTACAACTGATAATTTCAATAAACCTCCATATGGAAATCCATAATTCCCAGTAACAAATAGCAACATGACCTCCGTGTTAACTGCTGCTCTTTACAGCAGATCCTGCCGCCTTTTAGTCAATATGCTAACACTTTGTTTGTGTGTTTCACAGTCAGACCAAAACACATGGGAGTGCCCGCTGCTGTGCCATCTCCAAAAAAGCTCAACATTCCACAGGAACCAGAGCCTGCAAGACCCGTGGTAAGTCTGTCCAGGACACTGAGTGCAGCAGAAACGTTACTGCAAGTGGCTTGTCCTCGTGGGACATGACACGTTTAGGTTTGTCACTCTCATATATATCCTCAGGTCCAGCATTTGTACCCAGAGCCTGTGGTGGAGGGGAGCCTGGCTCTAGACACAGCAGACAAAGACTCTCCAGAGCCCAACAGCTTTAGCAACATTCCTCATGAAGGGAAGCACACGCCGCTGTATGAGAGGTCCTCTCCCATCAGCCGGGGCCAGGCTGGGAGCTCCAACCACACAGAGGCTGCTTTCTTCAATGCCTCCTCCATGTCCTCCTCCTCTGAGAATGATGAGAGCTCAGGGTCAGCCAAGTGAGTTCAGCTCAAATCACCTCTCTCATCATTAGTGTCCTCATTTCAGGAGCAGCAGGTAGTTTCTGTTTTCACCCTGTTGGACATCAACATCATTCTGTCAGGTATATTGTCCTTTGGCCAGAATAGTCAAGAGCTCTCATTCATGTCCAGTTTACCAGCAAACAAATGAAAAATCACATTAATGTTTCTTTTCTTGCTAATGTACCATGCAACACTAGCAGTTGAGACAGGACCTACAGACCTTTTGGGTAGTTTGATGATTTTTCCATATCTGATCTGAGGAAATTAATTGACAGGTTACATAATAATGAAGATACCCAACACTGCCCATCAAATGTTCATCTTTTGATCATCATTGGTATGTATATTGTTTCATTTTTAGTCATATTTGTGACCATAAGGGTGGATGGGAGAAAAATGGATGTACTTCTGAAAACACGCCAGGGGGACAACTGGGAGACCAAACAAAGGTGAGCTAAATAACAGGAACACTGCACATTGGATCTGATCAGACATCTTACCAAGTGATTACAGTGAAATTCATGTCGCTTCTGTCCTTAGAGTGACCTCTGTGTGAACTCTGCCCTGAGCCCGGGTTTGCAGGTTGCAGGTCTGCACAGCTTGAATGCTCAGATCCCCTCTCTGCTCTCCATGCCCACCAGGAACCACATGGACATAACCATCCCACCTCTGCCTGCTATAGCCCCCGAGGTCCTGCGGGTGGCCGAGCACAGACACAAGAATGGCTTTATGTACCCCTACATCTACCACATTCTCACCAAGGTCAGGGGCTGGAAACTGAGTCTGATGTCTAGGTTGAAGCCCTTTGTAGCTTTTTCTTTCTTGCAGTGCTCATGAAACCAAAACAAAAGAAATTATACATCCCAAGAAAGCCCAGGAACGTATTTCTAATTCAAACGAATGCAAGGCATACATTACATTAAATTCATTTAGGAGACGCTTTTATCCAAAGCGACTTACAATAAGTGCATTCAACTTTGAGATATACCCAAGAGTGCAAGAAGTAAACAAGTACATAAATATTTATCAGAAAGCGGCGAAAATCACTTCAAGTGCTTGCTGTCAGGTGCTCGTAGTTTTATATACACACACCATATTTGTGGTGAAGTATCTGTTGCCAGTCGTTTGTGTCATTGTGTAGCATCATGGTAACAGTGTGTCTCTGCAGGGAGAGATTAAACTGTCTGTCACCATTGAAGATGAAGCTAACAAAGACCTGCCTACAGCAGTGCAGCTGTTTCGGCCTGTCCGTCAGTATGTTTACGGAGTGCTCTTCAGCCTGGCAGAGGCCAGGAAGAAGGCTGAGAGACTCGCTATGAGGAAAAACTGTCACCCTGAATGTGAGTCCCAACCACAGCATCAGAAGAGATTCTCACCCCTTCACTTGTTGCTTATTTCAGTGGGGTTAGATTTACTTGTAAATGGATAGACTTGCAACTAGGTTAAACTCCTTTTTATTTTAACTCCCTCAGATGTACATGTGTTGGTTAAAGAGTGGGCTGCCTACAAAGGGAAGTCTCCCCACACTCCAGAGCTGGTGGAGGCTCTTCCCTTTAGGGAGTGGACCTGTCCCAACCTGAAGAAGCTGTGGTTGGGCAAGGCCGTGGAGGACAAGAACCGCAGGATGAGGGCGTTCCTGGCCTGCATGCGCTCTGACACTCCTACAATGTTAAATCCTGCCATCATCCCCACACATCTCTTGGTGCTCTGTTGTGTGCTGCGGTGAGTGAATCCAGAACCAAATGTGGCTTCATACATGAACACAGTATGTTGACTTCACTGTCTAATGCACAAGAGAGTCCAATGTGAAGTAGCGTGACAGGGAGTGAGGATTTACGGAGACGGTGCTGATCGGTTCCTGCTTTTTGTAACACTGTTAACCCTCTGTGTTTTGCTTCAGGTTTATGTTACAATGGCCAGGAGTAAGAATTTTGCGTCGTAACGAACTTGACGCTTTCCTAGCCCAAGCACTTTCTCCTAAACTGTATGAGCCTGACCAGCTGCAGGAACTGAAGGTGACTTTGTAGTCTTAATTATATGAGGAGTGTTTGAGAAACACGCACAAGTCCTGAATGGCCAGTTGTCAATCGTTCACATGCTTTGCATGCACTGGACTGCTCTGAAAGCTGCGGACTGATGAGCGATTTGGCTGGCATCTCCTGTTTGACTTCATGTTGCCTTTGTTTCTCTTGATACTCCTCATATACTGCAGACAAAGCAACATGCTTGTGTGAAACCTTGTTTTATTACAAGCATGCTGCTCCAGAAGCCATAGCTTTGCAATGTATGATGTAACTGTAGAGCGTTTAATGCATTCTACTGTCACATGTGGGTGGTTTACGGAGTCCATATCTAACATTGAGTTGTAAAGAAGCTGCAGCTATGTTCTTATTTGGCTTTTGTTCATATAAACCATCCACATGAGTTGTGCGCTTCAGTCCCTGTGGTCTGTCTGTGTGTAGCTCTGTCGGATTGTGTAGGTTGTGTCTGCTGGCTTTTTGTGTTGGCTGGATTAGGTCGTCCACTGCTGTATACTGTATATGGCAGCTGTGAGTGAATGGGCTGCTTATGCTTGCTCTGTGCTTAGCTTCGCGTTTGATTCGTCTGGACGCTTTAATGGTGAAGAAGTGAGCATTCCTTAAAAAGTCTTGTTTTTTTTGTTCTTCCACAGATAGATAACCTGGACCCGCGAGGAGTTCAGCTGGCTGCTCTGTTCATGAGCGGAGTGGACATGGCTCTGTTTGCCAATGACGCGTGTGGACAACCTATTCCCTGGGAGTACAGCTGCCCGTGGATGTACTTTGATGGCAAACTGCTTCAATGTAAACTTATAATGGCCAACAGGGAGAAGGCCCAGCTCATTGACCTCTGTGATGGTCAGGTAGTTTGATCCACACCACCCTCAAATCAGCAAAACGAGCTCCCACTAAAGGTGGCACTGTGATTCACACAAGGTCTTACAACAAATGATTTCACTTATATTGTTTATTAGCTTTTTTTAAAACCCCACAACATGCAGTCCTCAATGACCTGTGTTTGAAGTTTATTGTTTTTTACAGTACCCTCAGACATTAGTAAAAAGAAAAATAAGGCCTGGCACATTTTTGTCATCACTCACAGGAGACACATTTAGTTCACATGTTCATGCAAGTTGCGATTTAAGACAACTTAAATTAACTTGTGATTAGTCCTCACAAGACAGACGTATTTAGATACTCCTAAAGGTTAAACTGGTCTAATTAAGCCTCTTATGTCTGATAGAGAGTACTCTCAAAGACTCACTATAGACGGTCGCTATAGACACTCACAAAACCACCCACTGACACATCATCAGTCTAAAATCAAAATCTTTTTAAAAACGTAGTTTGAAAACTGTAAGATGATCCTTGTGCTTCCTTAGTAAAATCATTGCATAGTTTCTTCTATTCATTTGTTTTAGCTGAGAATGTAAAGGAACCAGTGCTCAGTAGCAAGTTGATTAAACAGTGCTGGAAGGTTTCCATGTCCTTCAGTGCCTCACGTACACTGGAATCACAGTGGTTTGAGCTAATGTAGCTGTCTGTTAAATAACACTGCCATATTGATTAGAAACATCCTAGCTGTAGATGTGAGAGGCTGATAACTGCACTCACTTAACTGGGAAGATTATTTAATGATTTGAATCAATATTAGGAACTTGAATTACATTTAAGCCTCATCAAAGCAAGTAAGGCCAGAAACCGACCCTAAATTTACTCTGATGGAAACAGAGGAGCAGGAAACTGGGCAGCAGCAGTTTTTGCAGTGGTTCTGATCAGAGTTTGTTTTTTTTTCTGTTTTCAGTCTGAGCTGGTTGCTAAGGTGGAGAGAATGCGACAGAGTATCCTGGAGGGTCTTAGCTTCACTCGTCCACCTCACCCTCCACCGTTCCCACCACCACCTCCAAATCCTCACGGGATGCCTTTCTACCCCAGCAGTTCCTTCTACCCGCCACCTCCTGTGATGCCTCCTCAGGGGAGGGGTAGGGGGATGCCTGGTGAGTACAGCTACAAGAACTTACTTTGTATTTGGTATTTTAATGTCCCCCTTATAAAACCCACCTCAACCACTGTTGCAGATTTTGTCTATGTGGAATCATCATGATAGTCATGCACAGACTAAAACTACTTCTTTCCTTTTCCATTGAGGACTTCAAGGAATCTCGTCGCAAGGTGGGAAGCTGGAGATCGCCGGCACTGTGGTGGGTCAGTGGGCTGGAACTCGACGCAGCAGGGGAAGAGGAGGCTTCCCTATTCAGGTGGTGACTGTCGGTGGAGCAAATAGAGGGTAAGAACAGAAAGAAATTAATGTGATTGTGTGTGTTATCATCTTTTGTATCTGTTACTTTGATCTGTAGACTATGTGGATTTATTTTTACCTCTGTCTTCTGTAGTCGTCTGCGAGGAGTGATTTCCACACCTGTCATAAGGGCGTTTGGTCGAGGAGGCAGGTACCACACTCGAGCCTTCCAGAGTCAGGGAGCGTACCTGGTAAGTTAGTGACAAATCCCACTTATATTTGTGAGTAGTTGCACATGAAGTTAATTATGCACACACACTGTCATTGGGATTTTTCTATATGTCTGATACACAATCTCATGCTTTTCCATCAGAAAAATCCAGACACTTTACTCTCACTGTTACTGGTGGTTCTCAGTGAATCAGCCAGAACATTTACTCTTTACTCTCATGGCTGATTGGTGTATTCCTTAACCTTCTTATTTCCTGGGAAAATATGTAGGATAATCCTGTCAGATGATACAGATGTTTACTCACTCTTTAATTACAGTGCACTGAGTTTTCAGTGTGGGATGTGGGAGAAATAAAAAGAGCCTCTCAACAAGTCTTTGCTGTTTAAACCTTCTTTGTTTACTGTTAAATGTAGGGATAGGGATTCCCTAACATATTTTACTCTACCTTTAATGACTTCTAAATCACTGTCCAGTCTTTTTGAGTATTACCAAGACTTTCTGCTCATATCTTTATTTTTTCCCATGTCTTACATGATGCGCGCAGTCAGTTACGGTGTCACTGCATCGTTCTAAACATCATCTGTATGTCTGACCTCTGTACCAGCTTAAGCCTGTTCATAAGGTGCCTCATACGTCCAGACATGACGCTGTGGAGGAGAAAAACAGTCTGCAGCACGAGGAGAAGGTGTCCTCCCCGGCACCGTGCGACAGCTTGGCCAAAGAGAACGGTATAGACAAAGTGCAGGACCAGCTGAATGGTGATAAAGAGGAATGCAAGTCTCTCAGCCAACCTGGAAGTGCCTTTAGTAGTTACTCCATGATGTGCAATATTAATCCTCACTTAAATGCACTAAATGTAGACGGTTGCTGCTTTAGAGATGAAGGTCTGGAGGCCGCTGTCTTAAAAAGAGAAGTGTAAGCCTATTTTTCTAGAGAGAGTGAAGGATAAAAGATGATGCAGTGTTAGGAATGTGTGGAAATTTGAAAAGCCAACATTAAATGTACATTTTTTCCTCTCTAAGAACACATGAAATTTGGATCCCTTACAGTAAACACACATTACATGCTACATTAGGTAAGAGTCCTAGGTGACACTCCCACGTCAGCACCATTTTCTATTTAGTTTATTTGAATGACACTTTTCCTTTTCATTATTCAGTATTTCAGCTTTAAGAAGATATATGTTATATGAAATGGAAATATTTTAGTTCTTCTAGGTTGACACTCTCCCAATAGTTGTCATCATGTACATGCCACAGTGTAGTTATCAGTTTGTTTTGTAATGGTGAATCAATCATATAAACAGACATGTGAAATGCAACATGTCCTTTAGTTCAGCTACTGTGGATCTAATTCATATTGAAGCAGCGTTTTCTGTCAACCAGCTGTAACATTAAAAGTAACAGCTTTAAAATCAGAAAAGGTAGATCACTTTCTTTACATGAGAAGCTGTCAAATCACCGCTTCAACACAGACCTTCTGCATGGTTCACAGTTTGAGAGGCGTGTAATTATTATGCATGTTTTTCTCCATCCTTACAAGCATTGTGCCCATGTGCATATTTTAAGGAAATGGCTAACATCAGTAATATTGCATAAAAGATGTTAACCGTTAATGACAGGTTTGTTCTGACCTTGAATGTTTCTGTGATGTTGACCTCTTGCATTTGATTAAAAAACGACAAATCGTTATCTAGGTACTTTGAAATGGTGTATTTCGTACTGTATTGTTCTCTTTTGCTGTTTTCTGCATTAGTCAAATATCTAAAGATTAAATACGATCACATTAAATCACATACTGTGTAGCTCAAAGCAATGTGCTTGACCCTCTTGATTTTAGCCATCAGTCAGTCATTTACTTTAGTGTTGTTTTTGTACTCATACTACTGCTACACCGGAATCATCATCATTTAACATGTCAACTGAATTCACCTGAAGCTTTTCATCTTTGATTAGTGATCAGAGAATGGTGTACTGTACCCCCAACCCCCCTGCAACAGATACAATAGGTTACCTTCTATGTAAACTGATCAGCATCCTAACTCATTGATTGTATAAGAATGGACTCCTGTTGGGTTTGACTGAATATTGATGGATTGTTGAATGGTATATTTGAAGGCAATTTAGTGAAAATGCTTAATAAAACTATATTCTTTTAGTACAAATTGCTGTTTGTTTGTTTATTCCATGTGGTTTTGTAACAGCGGTGGTCTAGACACTGATACTTTCATTTGATACTTTTTCCTGGTCAAAACCTGATTCTGCATAGTGAAATCCCTGCATTTGTTTTCAAAGGCAGCACAGCGACCAAATCAGCTCAAAATATTATAAAATAATTAAGATATAAAAACACTCTAAGGTCATCATGCTTTGCACTGGACCCAGTCTTCCTCAGTGAATGGAGTTTTATATCATCATTCATATCACACTATAACTGATATTCATGTCATATTCATATCCATGTTGGCAAATATGAAAGTATTTCCTGTTTACCAAAAATTTTATAGTTTGTTCATAGTATGTTTTCATGGTGAATAATCCAATATTGAAAATGACGTTAAACTTCCTGTAACAATGCTGAAAATACTGTATTGTTGGATGAAATAAAAAAAACACTGTTTTGAATTGATTGGTCCGATTTTTTTATGAAATACCTGCCTGTTTAGCTATTCTTGATATTCTTCACTGTCATTGGGTCACTACAAATGAAGGATGCCATTCTGCAGGATTTTTAAAATATACAGATTTTTTAGTCACCATAGAGTTTTTAAGTGAATTCAAAAAGGCACATTTATGAAAGTGGCTCCTAATTATTATATTATATTCATTAAAGTAAATATGAGTATTAGAACATAAAAACCTATATTTTAGGTGTGCTTTGTCTCCTCGCATTATCACACTGTCAGTGTCACTGAATAAACATTTCATCTACTTAAATGTGTTTGTTTTCCCACAAACACACAACTTGCATCAAGTCCAATGCATTTGACCCCCTCTGATGTTATGTAGTAATAAACCGTGTGTAATTGTAAAATAAACCAACAAATGGGAAAAACAGATAAGTAACAGATAAATATTTATTTATTTATATATACAATACATAAATATTAGGTTGATTTTAAACACAATTATCTGTAAATATAAATCACATATGAATGATCACACCTATAAGTAATTATGTAACAGATCAATGTTGAGACGTTTTCATTTTGTATCCACCAATGAACGACGAGCAGAGTGAGGCTGATAATAATAAAACGCTTTGATTGTGTCCGGGTTAGATGGAGGCTGGTGCGTTCAAATGTGCTCCGAGGAGAAAAAAAAAAACACCCGCTCTGTTGATTGATCCGCGGACGTTCATTCATCTGATTTGAGCTCTGCCGATTAACCTGCTCCCTGACGTAACTTTCGCTTGGATTTATTTATTTCTTTATTTATTTGTGTGCGTATTGACTTGGCAGCAGCGGCTGCTTCCATCATCACGGCCTCGGCGGCGCGCAGTCACCAGGGGGCACATCGCGCAGCGCACATAGTAGAAATCCTAATCATAATAATAATAATGCACCGGGGGAAAGCGGCTGCATCGGTCCCAGCTCTCCGTGGAGTGAAGGCAGCCGCGGCCGCGGCGTGATGGAGACGTGCGCGTAGGCTCATGTGTCCGGCGGGACTGCCCCTGGCTTTTTTTTCTGGGGAAGATCATAGTGGATCATATTGTTTGCAGGACGTTGTTCCTCCTGCAGCCCCCCGAGTCTATCCCGACGTAGTTGTGAATTGAACATGGCGACTGTACCAGTGTATTGCATCTGCAGATTACCTTACGACGTGACCCAGTTCATGATCGAGTGCGACGCCTGTAAGGACTGGTTCCACGGCAGGTAAGCAGCCCCGCGGCGAGCGCCGCACCGCACCGCGCCGCGCCGGCCGCGGCTCGGCGTCTGCGGAAAACAAACAAAAATGGCGAGGTGTGGGTTCGTTTGACAGCTTTGTGGCTCCGCTCGGCCGCCTGCATCTGAAGAGGCCGCTCGGAGAAGAAGAAGAAGGCGGAGTTAAACAGAGACGAGCGGGGTTGTGACATTTTATCGCGATTAACACAAAGCATATTCCAACGGAATGATAATAAAAAATAATACGGTGCTTTATGTGGGGGGTTACGGCGCGGGCTCCGTCTATTAACTGCACTTTGCGGGGCTTTTATCGTCCCTCCGCAGCCCCGCTCTGAAGCGTCCCTGTCGGCGGTGCTGAGCGGGCGGCAGCGGGGGAAGCCTCGGCTCCCCTGGCCGTGTGGTAGTGTGTGTGTTAGCCCGCTCTCAGGCCGACTCTTGGCTTATATTGTCTGCTAATGTTGCCATATTGTTACCGCCGTCCTTCTCCGAGCGGCTGTTTCAGACGGAGCGCGGCGGAGAATCCCGCCCGAAGCCCGGACAGCTCATCCCGCACAGCCGCCCTGCTTAGCGGCCGTTGTGGCTTCCAATCTTACCCCGTCTGGATGTGTATGTGTGTGTGGTGTTAGCGGGGACAGAACAGAGTTGAGTTGTGTCTCTGCTCTGAGCTGTGATAACATTAGCTGTTGTTGTGATTGAACTGTGATTAGACGGAGACGTGTCGCAGGCAGCGGCTCATCACTTTCTCCGCCGCCGACATATGCTGCAGCCGCCTGGGCTAAACCTCTGTTAGGACCGCTGTTAGCCGCTGTGTGAGTACCCTCACACGGCAGTGTGCCCGCTCTGCTGCTGCTGCTGCTGCTGCTGTCAGGGTGTTGGGCTGGATGTGTTTGAAGGGAGAGGATGGTTGGTGTTCATAGGGTTTGGTTGGGTGAACAAGCCTTTCCCAGCGACGGCCAGTGTTTACGCGCCTGAACATTAACCCTTCACTGCCCGACTGCCTCCGCCAGCGTGTTCCCTCATCACAGTACACATCACAGTACACATCATCAGGATCAGCAGCAGCAGCGGTACCTGAACGCCTCTGACCTCCTGCACTCTGCCCTCAGCAAAGCGCCTGTATACTATACTGTATGCTCACTCATTCACATACAGCGGATTCATGCTGCTCCTTCTATCATAAATACATGTCAGAATCTGGTCATGAGACTTGAAGGTTTATGTAGTAGTAAGTAGTAATTTCCACTAATTACTAACAGGCTCATTCTAAATATAAGCATGAGCTCAGGGTCAAAGTAAGACATATACAGAGCTGATAAATATCATAGTTGTAACATCACTGTGATGTGCAGAGTAAAAATAATATGGACTGATAGTGATGATGTACCTTTTGCAGTATGCAGTATATGCAGCATTACATATCTTGCACTTGTAGGTATGTGATCTGTATTGTTTGCCCTTTGGGGTCATCACCATCGTCATGTCACCAGGTGATGTGATGGAATGGCTGCAGGAACAATGTTGTCATGTCCTCAGCTGTATGTGATGACTATGAGACACAGTCTGTTTACTGTTGAAGTAGCTAAGATCAGCACTAAATTGTGTTTACAGTGTGCTGTTATCTTACGTTAAGCTTACATTCATGTGGTTAAGGGAAGTAATTAAAAATGTCAGCACTGATACAACAGCTGTAGGTGTGGCATTGGGATATGATTACACTAGTTGTAACAAAACATAATAACAATATTACCAACATGAGCAGTAGTGAGAATGCAGTGGTTATGTTAATGAGTTATGATGATATAATAGAAGTTGTGGCAACAGTGTGATGTTTTGGGGAAATTGTCTTTGTGTTGTCTCAGAGTCAGATAAGATGCCTGGGGTCAGTTTCTCTGCCTCCAGTGTAGCGATGGGTTGGAGAGGGGAGAGTGTGTCAGCATAGCCGACTTCTTCTGTAGTTTCTACACTTTCCTTTGTCTACACTCGAGTCTCAGCGGTGTGGAGAGCAGGATCTTGAAGATGCTGCGTGCATTTTATTGTGCCCAGCTGTTGTTGATCAGGAAATAGTTCAAACACTCCCAAGTGCTCCCATAACCACACTGTCTTGTTTTCACTGTATGTTTCAGTTTTATCCCGTGCACGTGCCCAGCGTGCACACGAGTTGTGTAGTTGTTGGACTTCTAAGACTGCAGTATTTTTTTATGTGGTGATTATGTTAAATGAATGTGTTGTGATTGGGATCACACTCAAACGTAGAGGGTAAGTGTCCAGCCCAGCTTCACTGAGCTGTTTATGATTTTTTTTTTTATTTCATGGCCCTCAGTCTACTGCAGGGTTCAGTCTCACTGCTCTCATCTGCTCTCATCTGTCCTTTTTATGAAAGCAACAAGCAGCTGTTTTTTACAAACACGCTGTGATATACCAACTTTGTGCAGTGAGCATTAAACACTTTGCAGCTTCATAGCCACATATACTTTAACAAGAAGCTGGTAGAGATAAAACCAAAACTAAACAAGATTATCATTAGAGCCAAACTGATGACTTGAGCAACTGATATTAACAGCTCATATAACCTTATAACTATTATGCAAATATGTCAGCTACAAAGCTCTGTGCAGAAATACTGGAAAAGGCTCCTAACTTAGTTGTAAAGTATGTTTTTCCAACTGTTAAATGTGCTGTTATTGTGGGCATAGCTTGGACTCAATATGATTTGTGTGAATACGTCATCAATCTGTGTGTCAGAGTTTAGTCTGTAAATAAACAGGACTTCCAGAAATAGCTCTGTAAACTTCAGGTCACGTCTCCAGTCCTATGGGATGCAGACATACTGAAAAAAAATACATTTTCAGCTTTGGATGATGTCATATTCTAACATTACTTATCGTATGACATCATATGTTGGGGAATCATTCCTGATCGATATAAGCTATTGTCGTTTGTGGTTTACTTAGAAATGTGTTTTTCAGGCTATATTTTTGTTGACATTGACCTTTGACCTGTCAGCTCTCAAAGTTAATCAAGCTGTGGTTCACACCAAAGGACATTTATTCATTTATGTTTAGTTGTTTTGTTAATATACATTCATGTTTTAGTGAGTTATTTACATTCCATCTCTTGCTCTCTGTCTCTCTCTGACAGACACAGGCATACACACTCATGCACACACACACACACACACACACACAAATATCCTTGTGCTTCTATCTTGCTATCTTAGTGAGGACAGTCGTTGACATAATGAACTCTATAACCCCAAAACCAGGTCCTAAACAGTCCTTTGAAAACATGAGAACAGGACAAAATGTCCTCACGTTCCCAAAATGTTTCCCAAAAAGGTTTCAGTTTAATGGTGTTCATAAAGATACAAGCACACACACACACACACACACACACACACACACACACACAGAACAGATGGAGAATAAGAGAGAGTGAGAGAGAGAGAGGTTGTATCCTGTTTATTTAGAAATGCCAGCCTATAGAGTTAAAGGAGAACTCCGGCCATTTTTGTACTCGGGTCGTATCCCTTGGTCTCCTCTGATGCAGTAGGAAGCAAAAAAACAAAAAAAACAACGGCGATATGTCTGTGATCAGCTGGTGTAGCTACGGGCCTCCAGTGCTTTCCTATGGGGCTATGTCTAAGCGCTCAAATCACCTGGAATCAGTGTCAGAAAATCATTACAACAGCGTCAGAAGACATGTCCTTCTCCTTAATGGACACCACTGTGCGCATGTAACTCAAATAATGTGGAAAAACAATATAAATTATGTGTTTTTAGTGGCAGTCTCTTACCCTTATCGGGTAATGTAGACCTAAGTAATCGATTGCCGACAGTTACTCCATAGTCACAAAACGTTTTTGTTGTTTTTTGTTTTTTCTCCCTCTAAAAAGCGATGGGCGAGCATTGCAGGGTCATATCTATATTTTACTACATGGTAATGATAGCTCCACAGGGGCTGTGGTGGAACTCAGCTCGGCAGTTGATTATGTAGGTCTACTTTCCCTGGAAGAGGAGGGGGAGAAACTGCATCTTAAACACATAAGTTATACTGTTTTTCCACATTATTTGACTGATACCCACACAGTGGTGTCCATTGATTCCAGGTGATACAAGTGCTTAGAGATTGCCCCCATAGGAAAGCATTGGAGCCCCGCAGCTGTGCCAGCAGTGATATGTCGCGCAACGCTGCATCATTTTTTCCTCACTTTTTTGCTTCGTACCGCATCGGACGTGATCAAAGGATACGGCCTGAGTGTAAAAATGGGCAGAGCTCTCCTTTAATATGTTTAATAAATATGTTTGGTTATTGTTACATTTGTTTAAGTCTTTCCAACAATGTTTTGCCTTTCAACAGGCATTCAGACTGTGTTTTATGAAATAATTAGTCACATTAATAAGCGATAAACAATAACTTCTATGTGACACTGCTAAATAAAAAAATGACTATAACATGAGCAGGTCTGTTTACAGTGCAGGCTAAGACATTACAACTACATTAAAAATAGGTGCTGTGCTATGTGACTTTCACCTTGCTGAGAGAGTACATTACATATTCTAGAGATGATTTGGTTGACCCTTGATTAAAAAATGCCATCATCAGTGCCACTGGCATCTGAGAGAACTTGCATATAGTTCCATTAAACACAATGTGGACCTGGCATAGTTCCATATTCGCTGTGCCAGTGACCATCAGTGACATAAAGCGCTCCAATTTTAGAAATAACCGTTGCAAAGGAACAGAGCTGCACTGTTGTTTTTCATCACACCTCAGCAGATTTTCTAGTGAACTTCAAAGTGTCGTTGTCTTTTTAAATCTCAATATTATACATTTATACCAATTTAAACAATTTTGAGTGGCTCCTACTACTGCATAATTACTTTATATATTTAAGTACTGCGTAGCAAATAATAATACTCTTATTACCGAGACCTCTTGAGGCTTCACTGGACAAATGAACATCTAACAAGTTCAATATTAAAACTTCACTGCAGCTCTGGTAGTACAGTGCGGAAGAGCTGATCCACAGTGGCCGAATATATGTAAGCATCTTCCTTCCAGCTGTTAAGTAATAAAAGAGCCACAATATCTTGCATTGCCTTTATGATTGACGACACGACCACACAGTGACTCAATTAGTCCATCATGATGTCAGTGTAGCTCTGTTTCTGGTCAGGTGATGTCACCATTTAGCCGTGACTGGGACTGGGACTCTGAGCAGCTGCATTAAAAACATCAGCAGCATCTGCTGTTTGCAAATTGACCTGTGGCAACATACTAATCTATAATCAAAACGATTACTGTGCAATATCACAGTTAATGTCAAATTTCTACTCTCTTCCAGTACTTGTATTATTTTTGAGTTGAAATGAATTTGTATGAAGTTATGTGTAATTAATTGGCAGCATAATTAAAAACAAATGGTTTCATGGTTTTTCTAAATTGGGTAACAGGCACACTTTGCTTTTGTATTCTTGGCATGCAACCGCCTACCAAAATGCCATTCTATTATTATTATATATATATTATTTCACTATTATATACATATAATATATTAGAATATATATATATATAATATTATATTATATTATATTATATTATATTATATTATATTATATTATATTATATTATATACCGGTAATAGAATATACACAACATACATTCTTTCTTGAAACAACCTATTTCCTGTAAAAATAGCAAAGTACTATCAGAAAACTATATGCCTGTTTTCTAAAAATGTTGTAGCTTTGATTTTATGTAGTTCCAACATCATGCTGTTGTTTATCTGTCCAATGGGCCATCATGTTTACAGGGTGCATGTTCCTATGAGACTTCACATAGTTTATACATTGAATCAACTGATTTTAAATAGGTGTCTTTTTGAGTTGTGACCTTTGAACAGCCAGTGCCAGGTGAACTTTGACAGCTGTGTTTGTTGATGTTTGGTCATGTATGTAGTAAAACCCCCAGGTAGATATACTACCTTACAGGTGACACTGCAGTTCTGGCTAATTAAAAGAATTAGTTATTAAATAAGCTGTGAGTATTATAGCTTGGGTTTTGTCTACTTCATCATGGCTCCACATGGTGAGGAGGACCTGAACCTGAACACTCAAACACAGCTGCAGCAGGAGGAACAGGAAGAGTCATGCTATCAATGAAAGATTGGCTGTCCTGGAAAAACTCACTGTTATGCAATTGTGTTTTATAAGCACTTATGAGTGTTTCTGGCCTGGCAGAAGGATGATCCATGGAAGTAGGTGTTTCCGTGACTGATCAGACAGTGAGAAGGACATTTGGACAGCATCCAAGAAGAAACCATTAATCTCAAATGACTAGAAAACAACAGTGCTGTAAAAGTGAGAAGACCCTGGATGAATGTTGAGAGCATATTCTTTGGTCAGAAGACACCGAGAAATGTGTTTGGATCAAATGAGTCCTGCGTGTTTGGCGTGGATATGTCCAGGATGAACACAGTGGCCTCAGCTGTTTTTTATACCTTTGATTGTTATCACAGTTGTAATATTAAACCTCAGTCAGATGGGTACATGGTACAAATCATCGTACAAGTCAGATAGACATGGCTTCTTGTGCAGTGGAAGCAGATTCTTGTCATAACTCACTTCATACCAGGACACAACCCAAGATCTTTCCATATCTGACAGTCAGTGTAGACGGTGCAGCATGATGTAACACTTTATATCAGCCTTGAACTGATGCAGTGGACACAGTGCATCAAAGTCTAAAAATATTACAAGTGGCATGAATTCAAATATTAATTTAACCTCAGTTATAATTTGATCATACTGCTTGTTTTTGTCCATCTGTGGTCCAATACCACATTTATGACGTGTAATATATATATATTATTGTATTGTATATATTGTGCTGTATGCTTATGGAGACAACTTTTTGGTGTTATGAGGGACTAAATAATTTGACAAACATATATACACACACACACACACACACACACACACACACACACACACATACATTCAGGACAGACAGCCCTACAATCAGAATGTACAATGCTATAGCTGTAGATGTATGTAGCTGTAGATAAATAATTACATACAGTATTGGTGCAGGTAGTGGTAGTGGTGTCAGGCAAATCGCACCTATCATACTCTGGGTTCCCATGGGGGACATTAAATATGAGATTAATTGTACAGCTTTATGCAGTAGCAATAATTCATGTCTACAATGACACACAATTTACCATATATCCTTCTGTAATCTATGTTTGTTTAAAGCAGTCATTCATCGTTTTTTATCCAAAGACCATGAAGTCTGAATGTCAGTGTAGTTAGACTATTTGTTCACCACAGTGAAATCCCAGTGTTCTGGTCATGGCTGTTTTTAAAGTTCTGCAAACCTAGTTTACTAGGACTAGGTTTTTGAATCCCTTGATAACTCAGCACAACGCTGGTGTTGGAGTTGTCCTCCTGGATGGGGCTTGAGATGTCCCCTTGGGCGGGGTTGGATTGGGGGATGACCACCTGGTGCCTCCATTGCGACACATCAGCAGTTGTGCACTCCGGCTTTCTTCGGTGTTTCAGACTTTTACCACAATACACCCTCACCTGAGACTGGCCCACCACAGGCGGATCAGACGTGGGTGTGCGTCACCATGGAGGCGCCATGAGGTCATTTGGCAGCCCATACTGTCTCCTTCCGCCTCAGCCACAGCCAGTGACTGCTTCTTTCGGCAGCAGTTGCAAGCTCTTTAATGGTCTTACTTTGAGCCTGTCCTCTGATTCCAACCTCCTTTATTAGCCTTATGGTGGAACTAGCTACAAGGCCACTGCAGCCCACTTCCACCACTCGCACATATACCTTCCATTCCCGGTCTCCTGCTTCGGCCACCAAGTTTGTGTATCGCAGCCTTTTCCTCTCAAATGCCTCATCGATGGCTTCCTCCCAAGGGACAGTCAGTTCTATGATAAAGACATGTTAGCAGGATATGGTCCAAATGGTAAAGATGATGATAAAGCTCAGCATATTGGACTCCATGTTCCGCAGCTCGCTCCAAGTGATCTTCCTCCTCTCCACACCCTCCCACCTCATCCAGCGGCTTTGCTTGGCTTGAGACACAGCTCTAGCACACCTGTGTGCTTCTTCCTGATGGCACACCTCCTCTACCACAAGGTGCCTGCGTTCAGCTGGAGTAGCCCTTTGCCATATGGGTGTTACTGCTCCTGCACCTAGCCCCCCCTGCCATGTTGGACTTGGCCCACTATGTCCCGTTGTCTCACGGAAGACTTTGCCTGTGCCACCGCTGCACGTGGCTTCCATCTCCTCCCTGTGGCTAAGGTGGGAGCTGCACCACTGATGAAAGGATCCCGGGACTCTGTGAGGGTCATTTCAAGTCTTGCTTTGGAACATTTAGTATACTCCTCCACCAGGCTTGATATTGGCAGGGAGAGGGCTCCATTGCTGTACAGGCCTATGCTGCTGAGGCATCTGGGTAGTCCAAGCCACTTCCTCGCCTGCGCATTCACCAATTGCTCCAGTTGCTTGGCGTGGACTAGGGTGACCTCATAGATGGAAATTGGCCACATGAGGCGGGACAGAAGTTCGAACTGAAAGCACCAGAGCCTCTCCCTGGGAGAGCCGTGCTGTTTATCAGCTTGAGGCCATTGATAGTGTCCTGCCTCAGTTGTTCAACTTGTTGAGTCCTTGAGGTGTGTGCTGTACCACCGACCAAGGCTTTTGATGGGCTTTTCAAGGATTGTTGGTATCGGCTTGTGGTTGATATGGTACCTCTTGTTGGCAAGCTGGCCCTTGACAATGGAGATACTGTAGGATTTGCTGTGTATAATCTCCATTAGTGCCCACTCCAGGTTACTCTGGAGTTTGTCCAGCAGACATGTATGCTCTAACTGGAGGAAGCTGCAGCCTGCTCTTCAAGCGTTCCCCTCCAACCACCCATCGAGATGCTCGGATAATAAACTCCATTGCCATGGTGAAGGCCAGTGGGGAGATGGTGCAGCCCACCATTATGCCTATCTCCAATGCTGCCAGACAGTTGTACTGCCTGGCAGTCCTGGAAGCAGGCTTTGACTAGTCTTGTGATGCCCTCTTGGATTTGGAAGAAGTTAAAGGCTGCCCATAGCACCTCATGAGGCACTGACTCGAAGGCATTGGCAAGGTCTAAGAAAACCACATGCAGGTCTTTCTTTTCCTTCTTGACCGTTTGTACCTGGTGCCAGATGATAGTTGCGTGTTCTAGGCATCCTGAAAAACCACCTATCCCTACCTTCTGTACTGAGTTGTCGGCATAGTCGTTTTTCTGCAGGAATGTTGAGAGCCTTTGGTCCACCACACTGAAGAAAATCTTTCCTTCCACATTCAGTAGACTGATCTGGCGGAATTGGTGGATGGTTGAGGAGTTCTTCTCTTTGGGAATCCCTCCTCCTGCCCTTCGCCATGCCTTAGGTATAATGCCTTTTTCCCATGCCACCTTCATTAGCTTCCAAAGGAACTTCAAGACGCCGGGCGTGTTCTTGTAGAGACTTTATGGAACGTCATTGGGCCCAGGGGTTGATGCTGTTCTTGCCCGTCTTACTGTGTTCTCGACTTTGCTCCATGTTGGGGCTCTTGAGTCCAGCTGGTGCTCAGGTGGTTGGATTGGTGGCATGTTATCAGGGATGGTGGCTGGCCCAGGCCTCTGGTTGTCGGAGTTGGTCCTTCTCAGGTGCTCCTCCAGTGCCCTCACTGGTACTTTCACAGTATCTGTTTTCTCCTTGACAAAGAGATCTCTGGCGAACTTGTAGGGATCTCTGTAGCAGGCAGTCCTTGTTCGCTCTTTCTTCTTGTGTTACTTTCTCAAGCATTCTGCTCTTCGCAGCATTGCAAGGTGCTGCTTGATGTTACCCCATAGCACCTCAAGTCCTTCCCTTTCCACTTCTGTGGCCTTCTTCCACTGTTTTCTCAGACATCTTCTCTCTTTCACAAGTTGCTCAATCTCTTGCTGTCTTCTGGACGTGAGATGGGCTGACGGTTCCTTCTAAGTACTGAGGGCCTTGCTTTTCACTCCGAATCTCTCCATGCCATAGCTGTACATGATCTCTTCTCCAGTTTTCTTTTGACACCCCCTTTTATACCCTCCTGGAGATGGACAAGGTCTGTGTCGATAGTTCCCCACTCCTTTTCCTGGCAGGATTTGGGCCACAGGATTTGAGGCTTTCGTCCATCCATTTTCCTCTCTAACGCTGGCTGTGGCTGGTCAGGGTCTTGGCTCATGACCGTTGGTGGAGCTGTGCTTGGCTGAGCTTTGTCTCGGGTGCTGATACCCTGTGGGCCGCTGTGAGTATCCTGCCACTGGGCGTCATCCAACTTATTTGCCTCTAGGAAGTAGTGGTCTGTTGACATGGGTGGCTAGCCCATGCGAGCCCTGAAGGGGTCTGTTTTCTCCTGTCAGCAGTCTCTTCAGGCTGTTAGCAGGTCCTTCCCAAGTTGTCAGCTGCCCTTTAACAGCAGTCACTGGTTACGAACCAGAATTCAGTATGCTTGCTAGGACTAACTCAGCACTACACTGGTGTTGGAGTTGTCCTCGTGGATGGGGATTAAGATGTCCCCTTGGGCAGGGTTGGACTGGGGGATTACCACCTGGTGCCTACATTGCAACACATCATCAGTTGTGCACCCCTGGCTTCCTTGGGTGTATCGGCCTTTTACTACAATACACCCTCACCCATGGCTGGCCCACCACAGGCTGCTCAGACCTGGGTGTGCGTCACCATGGAGGTGCCATGAAGTCATTTGGCAGCCCATACTGTCTCCTTCGTCTTCAGCCACAGCCAGTGACTGCTTCTTTCGGCAGCAGTTGCAAGCTCTTTAATGGTCTTACTTTGAGCCTGTCCTGTGATTCCAACCTCCTTTAGTATCCTTATGGTGGAACTAGCTACAAGGCCACTGCAGCCCACTTCCACCTCTTGCACATATACCTTCCATTCCCAGTCTTCTGCTTCGGCCGCCAAGTTTGTGTATCGCAGCCTTTTCCTCTCAAATGCCTCATCGATGGCTCCGTCCCATAGGACTGTCAATTCTGCGATCAAGACATGTTGGCAGGATTTGGACCAAATGGTAAAGATGATGGTAAAGCTCAGCATATTGGACTCCATGTTCCACAGCTCGCACGAAGTGATCTTCCATCTGTCCACACCATCCCACCTCAGCACATGATGGCACACCTCCTCTACCACGAGAAAATTAAATGATAATTTTCTTATAATATATACACTTTCATTTGCTGTGGTTTTGGTTTATTTCTTCTACTGCCCCAATACAGTGGAGATGAATGAATGAATGGAAATGCTTGGGGTTGGGGTCACAACCTGTGAAATTATCATTAAAATTATAGCAAAATGCCTCTGCCCCCACAAATGTAGTGGAATCACAATACTTAGTTGAAAGAAAGTCTGTCACACACATCTGCGCATTAAATTTACTTTTCTTTATGACACAGTCACACTTCAGCCATAATGGACATCACACCACCCAGCAGTAATGTCTGTCAGTAGCTGAACTACTGAACATGTCTAACTTGTATTGATCATAAGCTTGTATGAAATATTCAGACTAATGGATGTGTCGATTTGATCTGTGGCAAATCATTTCCCTGCCGTGCCTGATTGAGTTTATGTTCAAACAACAACATAAACTCATCTTTGTATCTGAGTCTGCTTTAAGGTCAGTGTGGTGTGTCACTGATGACAGCTTATTACCCTCTTATTACATAACTCCTGCTTGCCAGTGAATTAATTAGCTAACTGTGACACTATTAGCTGATCCTCTTTTAAGAGGGGATTTATACAAACGGAAACAACATGTGCTTCACTATGAAACAGACAGGAATATGATTACATGGATTCACAATCATACGCTGGCAGATGACGTGAGCCATCAACTTCCAAAACGTGAGACTCCCTTCAGACTGTAAGCTTCAATATAGAGCTGTAGTAAGCTACAGTGAGTAATATTATTATTTAAATGCAAAATGTTCTTTTATCTCTAGGTTGTTCATTGATTGACATGTTTTACCATTGTTTTTTCAAGGCATTCATTTATTGCCAGAATGACATGAGGTGCAGAGGTGTGCATGTGCAGAATGAATAAGCTTGTAGCACTTGTAGGAAAATACTACTACTATGTGAGGTAATGTTCCATCTACTGTAAAGAAAACCAAAACTTAGTAATTATAAATCATTTTCTTTTCAACTGTTTTTTATATATTTTTTAATTAATTAATTTATTTTTTATATAAATTGATCAACATTGGACACAACTTTGGACACAACCCAAGATCTTTCCATAGCTGACAGCCAGTGTAGACATAGTTCTTGTGCAGCATGATGTAACACGTTGTGTCAGCCTTGAATTGATGCAGTGGATGAAGTGCATTCTTTTTTAAAAATGTGATGTTTTATGGTGATGGAAAAAGTGATTAATCAGATTGTCAGGCAGAGGAGCATATGTCTATGTTAGGACTGGCAGCTGATTTAGTCAGTGGTCGGCCACCACCCATTTAGCAAGACTATTCATTTGATGAGCCCGGTTACTCATATTTTCGTGTCTGAAATCAGACAGGAGGTGAAGTCATGTGTGATTGTAAAGATAAAATAACACAAGTTTGAGTTGATATACAATTTCATTCTCCTACCTGGTTACATAGTGCTGACATTGCAGACGTTTTGGATATGGTTTGATACAGAGGGATTATTTACTGTGACCAGATAGCGATACAGCACACTGTGTTACAGTGATGAGACAAACGTGATCTAACCGTTTAATGCATGCAGTTAATGATCACACTGTCCTCTATACGTTGGACTATTGTGCAGTCTGAATGAATGGATCCCTCATCACCAGGTGCACCAGTGCGTCATTATGTTCAGCTGCAGAGCTGCTGTCGCCCAAGCCTTTCATTTCAGTAAAGATGCTTCTCCGCACTGCCAGCCTCTGTGCCAGCATGTTCCTGTGACGTCACCGTGTCTGTATTTATTCATAATAACTGTGAGACAACACAGCCACCGTCAGGTCTAGCTAGAAATTACAGCATCACCTGTTCTAACCTGCATCCATGACATGACACCTCACTATGGTGCAGCCATACCACCTTGCTTGCCCCCTGCTGGCTGCCTGCAGTTAAGGTCATAAACTCTGCCTCCCTTATGTTAACAGATTGTACACACACTAAAATTGCATTTTAAATTCACATCTGATGATATTTTTTCTATAGATGGTTTTGTCATTTACATAAGTTAGCACTGTGGCATACATTAAGTGAGGATGTGTCTGGCAGATATTTGTTTTAATTTGTTATTTGATGCTATAAAAACAAGGTGAGAGCTCAGAGATGAGATGGGAGTGTCTGTATCAAGCTGTGTCAGATGCACATCACTGTGTAATAACCGCTGTAATGAACAAAAAAGAGCTTGTACTCTCCTGTGAGGTGCACTAGTCATCCTACACACACTTTCAAGTTTATACCAAAACAAAAATGTGAGAAAACTACAGTTGTGTAGATTAAACTATGACTAAGAAATCACCGAGAAGTAATTTGGGTTTTTTGGATTTTTTCACCATACATTTGAAAATCATGAGTGAGGGTCATGCTGTAAGAGAAAGTCCTCCAGCCCTAATAGCACTAGATTTTTGTTATACAGCTAAATTAAGCGTTGATACATACTATGTGTATGCAAGATAGATAAGGTAAATTTGAGGTCCCTTGATTTGTGTGTACGCTTGTCAGCAGTCTGGATCTGTGCCACAGCTTCACTGTAGTGCAGGTGACATATTTATATCAACCTCAAACTGAAGTGGCCACACGGCTATGCTGACCACATGAGTGAGTCTGCCTTGGATTGGTGTGTCTGAACATTGTGTGTCTGTTTGCTCGCACATTTATAGGGATAGTTCTGCTCCAAGCCACCAAGTGAAGGATGTCACAAACAGGCATCTCCACTGTGTCCACACACCCACCTAATCCTCTGAGCTCAGTGGAGAGAGCAGTCTGTGTAGTGAAGCTGTGGCGTTCCCTGGGGGAAAAGAAAACATTCAGGGAAACTCCCAGTTCACTGAGTTTGTGTGCAGCGGCTCCAAATGGGAGGAATTTGCCTGCACAGGAGAACACGACAGCTGCCGTTGGAAATAGCAGGAAGACATGAGGATTCACTGTCATCATGTCAAACAGGAAAAACCCATTGTCTTCAAATCAATCAAATGGTTGTCTGTTTGTTCCGCTCGTCTATCACGTCATTATCTTGTGTTTTTATCGCTTTGGGTGATTTTCGAGTTTAACCGCCCACTGAAGCCACTGTTACAGCACAGCCATTATTTATGACTTTCTCCTCCCTCTGGTGCCTGGAGTCTTTATTAATGTCTCTCATGCAATTCCATGAGAAAAATACAGCAATAAACCGTATGAACATATCAGCATGTAAACAAATAAAATATGTAAACCGTAAATTATTGCATGAAAGGCCGACAGGGGCACTCGTTCAAACTACGGTACTTCAACCATCACAGTGTTCTCTATAGCAGCCATCTGTAAACACCACAGTGCTAACATATCGTATACTTGTGCATGTGTACACTCATATTTAGAACCTATTGTCTGATGGAAGTATTTTAACTGTTGCTTAACTGATGATTAAAATAACCAATATTTGCAGTACTTCTGTGAGGGGAAATGAAAAAACAAAACGTGGACTGATTCTCAAACTCAGCCAAGTTACAAGTCTCTTTTCTGTCACTTTGACCATTACAATGTAGTGATACAGTCAATCAGATGTATCAGATATATTTATATAGCCCATACTCACAAAGTTTGCCTCATAGGTTTTTAGCAATCTCTATATACATTGTACCTGAACAGAGGGAGATCAAACAAAAACGAGCACTTTGAAAAACCTACCAAGCGAGTACCCGCTTTGTAAAGTGGGTCATTTAAGATTTAATTAACTAAACATCAACTAACTCTTCTTTCAGCTGTGTTGGAGTTGATGAAGATGACGCACCAGATATCGACATATATCACTGTCCAAACTGCGAGAAGACCCACGGCAAATCCACATGTAAGTAGCAAACTGCAGGGGGAGCTGTACTGACTGTTGCAAATGGCCCAGTTATTTCTCTCAGTAAACAATCAACTGCCCTGCTGATGAGACCATTTTATTTAGGTTTATAAATCAGCTTTGTACCAGACAGTCTTTGCAATGTGGTGCTACATATCTACCTTTACACTTTTATTTATTTGTATATATCTCTATATAGACTGTATTTTGTTCCTATTCTTCAGTGAAAAAGAAAAAGAACTGGAGCAAACATGACACGGGGCAAAGCACAGATATCAAGGCTGTTCAAAATGGCAGTCAGGTTTTCATCAAGGAGCTTCGCAGCAGGACATTTCCAAGGTAAAGACATTTTGGACATATTTGTTTTTTTCTGTGTGGAATTGTAAAATTGTTACCACACTGTTGTTAAACTTTTGCTGTAATTTAATTGGTCAGACGTAACACTCTAATTACATTTAATAAATTAAATCATTATAAAATTAAATAATCGTCACATTGATTATGCCTATTGAAATTGCATTAATTTAAATATTTTCCTGTCAGAGGAATTCGTCACTTTATTATTAATCCCTGTAGGGGGCACTGTCTTACAATTTTTAATCTTTCATAGACAGTTTTTCCTGTTGCCAGCGCAGTCATCAGATCTTGGTTTCATTTTTTCCTATCAGGACAAGCTAGTGAAATATTGTTTGTCACACTGCTCCCTGTTTCATTCGGTGTGTGCGTGTGTGTGTGTGTGTGTGTGTGTGTGGTTTGCAGTGCTGATGATGTAGTGGTGAAGCTGAGCGGCAGTCAGCTGACCATGGATTACCTGGAGGAGAACGGCTTCAATGAACCAATCCTGGTGCAGAAGAAAGAGGGTCTGGGTATGTCCATGCCGGCTCCAACCTTCTACATCAGCGATGTGGAGAACTATGTCGGTAAGGAGCTCACTGACGATCAAACCACTGCTGCTCTCACTGCATCTGTTATAATGACAACTACTTTTGTAACTAGTGCTACTTTACCAGTACTTCTGTACTTCCATAACAGTACTACTGCTATTCTACTACAGATAGTGCTACTGTTTCTAGTACTTCTACGGCTTCCTTAATTACCAAACCAACTCTTACTGATTATAGAATTAATGTTTTGACTAAACTAATCACTACTAATACTCACAACATAATAATTATATTTGTTTGGTCTGCACCAGAAATATTAGGTGTTGTATTAAGGGTATCTCTGTGTTACTATAAAAACAAACACCACCTTTACCACTACTGTAGCAGTGGTGAAATGATGTGTTGTTACAAGTGCTGGATCACTTTACAGTTAAAATTAGATTCACCACCAGCCTCAACGGTAAAATGCTAATAACAAATAAATGCAAAAAAAATCTAATGATATACAGGCTTATAATGCGTACAAGTACACACTCACAAGGTCAGTTTGGACAAGTGGTACTTTAGGTACATTTCAGTAATACTTGTTTATTTGTTTAAATTAAGTTGAAATTTATACGAATCGAATTAAGAGCATGGGTATTTCAAGATGCAAATAGTGAATAGAGCTTAATAATACGTGTTTTAATACACTGAATACATTACTTTTGTGATTTAGTTGGGTACCATCTCTGCATCCAACTTCCACCATCGCTAAAGCCAGTGTTGCTTTTCAATAGGGGGCGCTTCAGTCCTTTATTCTCCCTCATGCTCAGCAATGAGATCACATGTTAGACATCAACAGACCATTGCAACAGACATATTTTGTTAAACACTTTCCAGTCTAAAGAAAATGTTTAGCCGGTTGGTGCTTAGTGTTTCCTCAGCTTGCCTTATTGTGTCTTCTGTCTCCTCCGTTCTTGTCTCAGGTCCCGATGTTGGCGTAGACGTTGTTGACGTCACCAAACAGACTGACAGCAAGATGAAGCTGAAAGAGTTTGTTGACTATTACTACAGCACAAACAGAAAGAAAGTGTTAAACGTCATTAACCTGGAGTTCTCAGACGCGAGGTACATGCTCTGTTTATCTGCTTCTACTGGTGACGTTTCGGAAACAAGATCCAGCTTGTGAAGATGCCCTTCTGGAAAACTTCTGGTAGTGATTCCTTTCTCTGTTTTTCTGGGACAGGATGAACAGTATAGTGGAGAGTCCACAGATTGTGCGGCGGTTGTCTTGGGTAGAAAACTACTGGCCTGATGATGCTCTGCTCGGGAAGCCAAAAGTCACCAAATACTGTCTCATCTGTGTCAAAGACAGCTACACAGACTTCCACATCGAATGTGGTGGTGCGTCTGTCTGGTACCACATCCTCAAGGTCTGTAACACCACTGGTTCGATCAGTATGTAAGGCCAGAAGTGTCCATGTAATAAGAAATGTGCCTGTATTATGATTAGAAAAACTGTTTATACTGCACTGATTTTCTACTATTCTGCAATGACTCGTAGGCGTCTGCTAAACGGACATGTGGAATACATTATATCTATCACATGATTAGAATGATGATAATCAGGATGATGCCAAAACATCAGGATGATGCCAAAACATCAGGATGATGCCAAAACGTCTGATTGCTCTTGTCTTTGCAGGGGGAAAAGATCTTCTTCCTCATCAAGCCCACGTCTGCCAACCTCTCCCTGTATGAGCGCTGGAGATCATCGTCCAATCACAGCGAAATGTTCTTTGCTGACCAAGTGGACAAGTGTTACAAATGCACTCTGAAGCAAGGCCAGACTCTGTTCATCCCGTCAGGTCAGAACTCAGTCAGATAAGAATCGTAGTCGGTGATGTAAGATGTCTGTGTGTGTGATGTTTTTGATACTATTTTCTGATACTTTACAGATTATATTATATTATATTATATTATATTATATTATATTATATTATATTATATTATATTATATTATATTATATTATATTATTAATAATTATAAGTCATGTTGTTGATGTGTTGTGTACACGTGGCAGCCATTGCACTTCTGTCCATCCCGGGGAGTGGGATCCCTCACATGAGTCTCTCCTGGAGGTTTCTGCATTTTTTTCCCCTGTTAAAAGGGGAAGTTAAAAGTTTTTTTTGGCAGTTTTTCCTCACCCTTGCTGAGGGTGTAGGTCAGAGGTCACAGGATGTCATACCCTGTACTCTTTGTTAAAGCCCTATGAGGCAAATTGCAATTTGTGAATATGGGCTATACAAATAAAATTTGATTGATTGATTAAAAATTTTGTAGATTAATTAAACAGATTGCTTGTTTATATTTTTAACTTTAGAATCCAGTAAGCACAAAAGAAATCAGGTTTCATTTTTAATGATCGGAGTACAATAAAGTCATATGCAAATACTGATTGGATTCATTCTTTTACATTAATTTGAATTTTTAACATACACTAATGCACAAAGAGATGTTTAAGAGAGAGAACATGTTAAAGAAAAGTAAAGAGACAATATAAGTCTAAAATAGTGTAAGGATAAGGGTGAATGGATAACAACTAAAAACCTAAAGACTTCAACAAGTAATAATATTTTTGCTGGTAATACTTTTTAATTTTTAGTTCAGGATTATATGTCATTGTTGATCATCACTGGTTTGTCGTATGATTTCTCCTCAGGTTGGATCAATGCAATACTGACTCCAGTCGACTGCCTGGCGTTCTCTGGACATTTTGTCCACAACTTGAGTGTGGAGATGCAGATGAGGTGTGGACGATCTTGTCATGACACACATTCATCCTTTATGCTGTGTTGTTGTCTTTGGGTTGTGTTCGGTAATGAGCTTGTTTTTGTTGTAGCTCTTTTGCTCTCCTGCAAACAGCCATGTCCTAACTCGGGGGGATTTAGTGTGACTTGAAGGCTTTGGCTGAGCTCAGTCACTCGTTTCCACTGGGTCTTCATTCACGACTGCTTTTAGCTTCACATTCCACAAATCTGTTTATGAACTCCCCATGTTTGGAAATACCTTGTGATTTGCACAGTGTGTAAACCTGTTGGTAATACATGACAGTGTTTAGCTGAACGATCTTGGTTTATTCCCCTCAGAGCGTATGAAATCGAGAAGCGGCTCAAGGTCAAAACGCTCAACCCCTTCCCCAACTTCGAGACGGCGTGCTGGTATGTGGGAAGACATCTCCTCGAGCGATTCAAAGGTGAACGTCTAAATCAGTTGCATGTATTCTCAGATCCAACTTTTGCCCTATAGCCTGCGGGATTCTTGTGTAAACGTGCATCCTCATTCAACTCGCCATGTCTCCAGAAGAATGCACGAAAGCAGAGAAAACACAAACACTGTCAGAAATGTCTTTTTCCAGGCCGTGCAGGCGTATGGCTTCATGTCTGCTGCACAGATGAGGAGCTGGATGCTCGAATATTATTTCAGTCATTACATCGGTGAATCGCTGAGTTCACAGATGATTAGCTTCAAAAGATTTGGCCCAGCTAGAATCATTTGCTCCATTACACGCCAGTGTTTAAACTCCGCTCAGCTGGCATGGGCCAAGTGTTTATATTTCCACCATTTTCTATGAATGTGTGTGTGTGTGTGTGTGTTGCTATTGTGTGCGGTGCACACGGTTTCAAACCCATGCGGCCTTGCCATTAATACACCATTATTCTTTTTTGCTTCATGGTCAACTTTGTCAGAGCAGGAGTGAGAGACTCACTTTTCTGCTGCTGCTATTTTATCCTCTTCATAATTTCCTGTTTTGGTTGTAAATCCACTTCCTGAAGGCTACGTAGATATTTAGGAAGTTGGGTTTCTTACCATCAAATGAACGTGGAGGTCAACATAGTAACTAAGTAACAACTAAGTACTTGCTTAATGGCATGTAATCAGTCATGACTGCAGTTGAAGGGTCTCATGTCATTTACACTAAATCAGTGATGTTGTTTTTGCTTTATCTAAATGTCAACATCAGTCTGTTTGCAGTACTGGGTCAGTATTAGCTTATTGTAGATGTATCAGTACCTGCTGTCAGGTCATGACACCTGAATGCAAGTCCAGTAGGCAATGACAAGAGATTTCAGTGCAGAGGTCACTATGAGCTCACTGAGCACAGGGTTTCATTTGAGATTATGTTTGGCTGGCATTTCCCAGATTTGTCACATTTTTTTTATTCATACTGACTACAAACATCCATCTATCCCTTAACAGGTTATACATTGCAGGCTTTTTTAAACCATAGACTATGATTTCCTTACATTTATGTGGCATTTTTGCTGTGCAGGCTTTGACAATTGGTTGTATTTCTCCTTTTCACAACATCACTACACACATGACACAAGTCAAACTGAGTTCATTTTATTACCCTCACAACAATTTTGCCTTGGTGAACTCACACTGCAGCAGACTGTAGTGCAACACAAGGCGATTGTAATGTTGTAGGACTGTAAGTCAGGAGACAAATATATTACAAACGCACACGTGAAGCTACAAATAAGTGCAAAACCAACTGAATAAACTGAAAAAACAGGATATGTTACATATGCAAGATACTAGTCGGGCAAAAATCTACAGTAAATTGAATCCACTGTTAGTGTGCTGTGTAAAGGAAACAGCAACCTGTTCATTATGAAGGTTCTAAGCTCAAAGTACACACAGAGCACCACTGTTACAACATATCCACAAAAGAATGAAAACAAATCACCGCACAGAGGAGTGAGGCAAACAAGGCCCATCTGTTCCTCCTGTGCATTTAGGCCGCTTTTCATTTTGCATAGAATCAAATTGTACAGCTGACTGAAACCTGTTGAAGCCATCACCAAAGCCTACATGCACATTTAAATTGCCATTGTGCGGTACAGTAGTGTAGTGAAACTGACTTTGTACCTTTCTAAAGGTACTGTAAACATATAGCAGAATATAATGTGCCCGGTGATGAAGCATATATATGTTTTTGTATCACATGTAACAAAACACAGTAGATAGATACACTATGCATTGGATATTATTCATATAATCATACTGCTAACCGCTGTTACAGACAATGTACATGTCCTTTTCCGGACCACGGGTCAGACCATGTGTTCTGCCACTTGAACACTGTAGCTAAAGCACATTGAACCAGGTGGAGTGAGCAGGATAACTCTGCTAGTTGTTTGGGAGGGGGACTCTAACTCATCACTTGGCTGCTTTGGGACTCAGCTCTTGTAAATTTAGGCAACGGGACAGTTTGTGTAAACACACACAGTCTCACTGTTGACAGAGTCCCACTCCTGTTCACTGATGACTGCAGTGATCATCTCTTACTTCCTGTAAATCTCAGCTGTACTACACATGTACACTGTAGTTTGACTTTTTTTAAGTAAATGGCCTTGACGTTTCAAAGTTTAAAGTTTACAGTTGCTTCAATGATAACATTTGCATTTCTTCGTTTGCAGGCTTACATAAAGCAAATAAGCAACCAGCTCCATATCTTATACATGGTGCCAAAATCATCAATGGAGCCTTCAGAGCTTGGACGAAGAAACAGGTACAGACATTTGAGGATACAATGCAGATCGGGTGTCAGTTGTACTCAAAGGATTAACGTCAAGTCTGTTCTCATCCTGATAGGCCCTTTTGGAACATGAGGATGAGCTTCCAGAGAACATGAAACCATCGCAGCTCATTAAGGATCTTGCCAAAGAGATCAGACTGTCAGAGGTATTCTTACTTGGTTGAACCAGAACATGAGCACTGAACTGGTGTCTAAAAGTTACACCAGGTACTGTCACACTTTGGTGACCCCCAAGTGGCACCAAAATAGGAAGGCTTACATTTTTTTTTACAAGTGATGCACCAGAGATGCTGTCCAAAGATAACACTTACTTATGATCAGATTTCTGCTGAATCTGGTATGAAATCCACCATCCAAAGGATCCTAAATGCTCTGGTGATCGCTCATATTTGACTTTGGTTATCCATGGTTTTTACAGGCCCAATCATTTGCATATAAAATATCAATATTGGAACAGTAACATGAAATGTACAAGAACATCCATGATCCATAGTGGGTGACCCCTTTTTTTTTTACCCTATTTCCTTTCAAGTTCATTTTTAAAACCGGAACAAGTTAAAATAGAAAACATTCATTAGGAAAGCCTATATACTTTACAATTCCTGCCTTTACTTTTAGAACGCAACAAAAGCCATTAAGAGTGAGCCCAGCATTAAGGTGCCAGTAGAGGAACCGCCATCGACCCACTCCGAACCCGAGGAGCCTGTTTCTCCGGCCCACGTCCCCTCGCCCAGCAGAGAGAAAATTATAAAGAAGGCATCCAAACCACCCAAGGCTCCGAAACCCCCAAAGATGCCCAAGGCTCCCAAGCCTCCAAAGGTGCCGAAGGTAAAGGAAGGAGGGAAGAAGAAAGCAAAGAAGGTCAAAGAGTCATCGCCACCTCCTAAAACCTCCAGCTTTGCAGCTCTCGAGTCCCATGCAAAGGACATCTTGAGTAAAATGGACCAACCAAAAAAGAAGGTGAGTAAATGATAATGTTTGTTAAAGACAAATCTAACTGTACTTTGACACAACAAGTACATTTTTGTGATCATAACTGTGTGTTTGTTTTAATATTTCCTTCTGTTAGGCTGTTAAGAATGTCATGAGTATGTCAGAGAAGGAAATATCCAAGCAGAACAATGTGGAGAAGTTTGAAATCAGAGAGCAGAATAAGAACAAGACTGAAGCAAAGTGGAAGTATAAGGTAAAGGAAGATTTCTGCCATTCTTTACAACCAATGGCTGCTTCTTACAGGCCAAAGTAAATAGTATCACAACCATGTTAAGAGTACAAACAAACTGTTGTCATGTAGAAAACAAGGTCTCAAGTAGTTTTGAATGTTACAAGCTGAACAGCTAAATTGAAAACTGCAGGATCATCCGAAAGTGATATACATGCGTCACTTCAAAGAAACGATCAAAATGAATGATGTGGTCTTCGTCAGTCAGCTCATCAGAGCCTCTCCAGATACATCCACCGTCCCAGAGTTTACCTAATGAAGTGACACCATTTCCATAGCCACCCCGTTCCGTCCAAGTATTTACATGTGCTTTTTTTGTTTTATTATTATTGCTTAATAACATGTAGAGACGATCTCATTGTAAAAGTTTAATTTTGTTAAGTGGAAGACATTAAAGGGTTTTAGTTTCATGGAAAATTGAATGGCAGACTCATGTTGAATGTTTGCAGTCTCCCTAAGGATCTCCATCCAGCTGCTCTGTCACGTCAGGTCAAACACTTACAGATGGACTCGAGACCCTGTTAGATGTTTACCAAGTAGACTTGTCTCATAGCCGATTCCTGCAAATGCTCACAGCGCTTCAGTTGCTTCCTATTTGAAAAATGAATATTCTTGGATTTCAGTTATTGCAGTTCATGACAGCTGTTCTTAGTTCAGTTTAAACTAAGCCATAAATGTCACGAGTGAAATGATCCATGCAGATAAACATCACAAAGTTTTCAGTATTTTAAACGCTTTAACAAGTTTTATTACTAAATAAACAAATGCAAATAATATCTGCCATGATATTTTATTTCAGAGACATCAAACTTCTTAAACGTACTGCTTATGTGAATTTATTTAAAGTATATACATCAAACAAGTTATATATATAAAATTCAATTCATTGTTGTTGATGACTATCATGACTATTCATTTATATATCTTACAACCAGACTCTAAAGATACAATTAGTGGAACAATTGAATTTACAATTCGTTTACATAGAGTGACCACAGGAAACTAATAGACAAAGTGTCACTTATACAACCAGACCACAACCGCTATTCACTTTGTGAACCTAACTTCTGAATATTTAACTACATCAAGCCAAATGTAAATAAATAACTGTGTAGTGAAGTCAAGACTGTATTATTACAGATGTATGTATGTTTGTTTGTTTGTTTGTTTATTTGATCACTTGGGTACGGAAGAGGATTAGGGCCACTGTTCCAAAAAAAGTGAGTTCTGACTTTTTTCTTAGAATTCTGACTTTAAAGTCAGAAGTTCTGACTTTTTTCTTAGAATTCTGACTTGAAAGTCAGAAGTTCTGACTTTTTTCCTCAGAATTCTGACTTTAAAGTCAGAAGTTCTAACTTTTTTTTCCTCAGACTTTAAAGTGACAATTCTGAGAAAGAAGTCAGAACTCACTTTTTTTGGAACAGTGGCCCCAATCCTCTTCCGTACTTGGGTGAGAAGGTAAATTAGAAAAATAATGACACTACATAAATCTGACAAACATGAGACACAAGTTTTTTTTGTAAGGTCATGTATCTGTCCACCTGACAAAGAGATTCAATACTTTCTCTGGCTTTCACTGTTCCTTTGCTTTTGTTTTGGCCTCAGTAAGTTAGTTGTCACTAAGCCACAGTAAAGTCAGGTAAAAATATCAGACTGGTCATTGTGTCATTTACCATTACAACAAGTGCTTGTTTGACGTGTTTTTTCCTTTTGTCCTTCACAGAACAGTAAACCTGATTCCCTGCTAAAAATGGAAGAGGAGTGCAAATTTGACAGGACACCACTGTCCAGCAATAAAGACAGATTCAGCTTTACGATGTCCCACAAGAAAATGCTTGGGTATGTGTGGAATGGCTGCGATTGCCACATAAACATTTCATGAAAGGTCTTTGGAGGGAAGCGCATGTTAACCTTCTCATGTGGTGTATTATAGTGATTATGGAGCTATGTGGCTATCAGCACCATATCCATTCGAGTTAATTCAAGGACTTCTCACTGTGAGCTGCCTGACTGAGCCTCGGCTCACCCCTTATTGTCCTGTGGTTTCCTCTCCAGCTCCAAGACGCTGAAACCTCAGACCAACTCAAGTGTTTTTGGTTCATTACAAAACCTAAAAGAGGACAAAAGCAAGCCAGTGAGAGACGAGTATGAGTACGTCTCAGATGAGGGGGAGCTGAAGATTGACGAATTCCCCATCAGGCGGAAAAAGAACACAGTGAAGAGAGATCTATCCTGTGAGTGTTTTGGACTTTCATGTTGGGTTCCACTTCATTAAATCCATCAACTATCAAACCGCACCACTTCTAGAGTATCAGCATGAATGTGTATGCAGCATTGAGTGTCGCAATGTGCAAAACATTAAATCCTGCGTCATATTATGATCAGTAAAGTATTCTTTTATGCAGATATTTCTGGGTCTGAATTATGGAAATCATCTAGTATTTTTTTAAGGTGCTTAACAATGAATTTGTTCTTCTCCAGTTCTGTCAGATATCAGAGAGCCCATTCAGGCAGCCAAAAAACCAAAGTTTCAACCGTTGGTGACCAAGGTAAGTATCAAACACAACTAATGTCCTCTCAACCAAAAGCTCCAATACAGACTCATAATAGATGCTCTTATATTTACCACTGCAAAGCCGCTGACCTTGATCTGCCATTACACTGACTATTCTCACTACATCTGCATCTACTGCATCTTCCAACCAAGCAGGGGTCTTGTGATTAATATCAGCCTAATCCAAGGCTGTGATAATTTGACTGTGGTAATTGTATTCGATGTAAATTACTTACATATTTATGTATGGTATGTTGGTTGTAATTATAAACCTTCTCCTCTCATAAACAAATTAAAAAAGTACATTAGTATTATTAGCCATGTTGTATATGTGTACTATTACATAGTATAAAAATCTATATATATATATATATATATGATGTGCATAAATTAAATATTGTTTGTAGGAGCGCCGCTCTTCTTTGCAGCTCCCCCCTAGTGGATTATTATGATGTTATGATAAAACGTCATTCAAACACATTCAAAATAAGAATTCTAGAATATGTGTCCAGCACTGCTAATCGCAAATGGCTACCAATGCGGTGGAATGTAATGTGTTGTAATGTTGTGTTATGTTACCTAGTTGTTTGCCAACTGCCATTAAACAACAGCAGAAGAAAAAAACAATGAAAAGGGGCTGCATAATGTTGCTGTGTGTCTCATGTCTGTTTTTAATCTGTCTACTTTCTCCAAAATCAGAGTGTCGACTCTTCAGATGAAGAGACCCTGCACATAGACACGGAGGCCAAGCCTGAGGTCAAAAGTCGCAACTCAAAGGTCAAGAAAAAGGGCAGCAGTGCTGCAGGGATTCTTGACCTGCTGCAGGCAAGCAAGCAAGTGGGTGGGATTGACTACAGCGCCAACAGGTATAGTGACTTCTCCTCACGTCATTACTTTCTGCTTCCTCACTCCATTTCCTTCAACACCAGTGGAACTTTCACATCTACACACACTGGGGTTGCGGTGCACGCACAGGCCTACTCTCTGAATGACTCCCAGTGGACCAATTTTTCCCCTACCGAAATGAAACTTTGGTCTTACTCTCCTTAATGGGGTGGTGTGCTGACAAACAAATGGCCCAGTCTGCGCCGATATAACTGAATGAAAAAGCTGAATTTTATAACTTTGCTCAGAGCTGGAAAAAACCAACCAGCAACTGGAGCAACAATTTACACAGAATCTGTCAGCAGCCTGTGTTAAAGTCAGTGTTTGTTTCAGCCCATGCTAATCTATCAAACGCTGCGTGGCTCCAGGCTCTTCCCTTCGCCTCGTGCTGTTTGCTGTTTTGTTGAGCGCTTGATGGTCTATTTCCACCACACTGAAAGCTACAAATGAGCAAAACACTGGCTGAACTATGCTAATTCCTCAAATTGTTTTGGGGCTTTGAAGAAGCAGAGAATGAAGCCCACCTCCAGCTCACTCCAGCAGCCAGTTACCTTATCAGGTGTATGAAATGATTTTCATAGCTGCCTCTTAAAGCAATCGCATTTCTGTGGAGAACGTTTCGATTTGACAAGTTTACTTTGCTTTTCCAGGTTCTGTGCAGTCTTTTTTTGCAATTGTCAAATGATAATCATGTTCAATAGCACAACTGGCGACTTTTGCGTAGACGTCAAAGCCTTTTGCAATTAATGATCTCAGTTTTTCTTCTGCTAGCACGTTGACTGCTGTGTAATGGCTGCGTTGTTGTGTATTTCTTATTGACGTACTTACAGTCAGCCACCTGCATCTCCCAGTACACAGGAGGCCATTCAGGGCATGCTGTCCATGGCCAACCTGTCCTCTTCAGACAGCTTGCAGCAGCCGTGGAGCAACAGCCAGTCCAAAAACAATAGCCAATTGAAGAGCAACTCGCACGGCTCGCAGGTCGGCAAGAAGGGCAGCGGAGGAGCCGGCGCCAGCGGCGGCAGCAACAGCAGCAAGAGGCCAACCAAGAGGCCAACCAAGACGCTCCCAAAGATACCCAGGAAAAGCAGCAGTATCGAGAGTCTCGACTACGATGATGACCAGGATCACATGGACGCATGTTTCAAGGACTCGGATTATGGTTAGTGCCAAAAGCCGTGTCATTTGTCCTGTTCCTGCGCTATTTGACCCCTCACCAGGCTGGAGTCAGCATCGAGGGCTAGTTTTCAAGAATACTGAATGAGAAAATAATTTTCTGCCGTGATTCTCCCTGGTGCTTAACAGGTGCTCTTTAAAAGCAGATTAGCCCCATTGGATCAACATGTGGGTCTTTAACTTGAAATGTACCCTTTTCATTTCAGTGTTTAATTAGGAGGAGATGATGGGGGTTGTGTTTATTTTTCATGCATTCTTTCCAAACCTTCCCTTTCGTGTTGCTCCAGTTTGTGGAAAAAAGTCCGGACCCTTCTTAATAAGCCATTAACACGACTTCCAAATTGTTCCTTTACATTCTTTTTGAACTCGTAATTGAGGTCTAATTAGTCGTTCATAGCACGAACATTCTCGCTCTGAAATCCCCCGGCCAGCGTGAAGTTTTCCTCACACACACTAGAACTCCTTTCTTCTTTTGTAAACAGGCCATTTCTTATCTTCATCATCCACTTTTCAGATATTAAAAAGCAGGCAGAGAGAAGGGGGCATTCAGCAGCTGTCTCACAGCTGTCCTGAAACTCCCACCAGTTTAGATGGATGAGTTAGTTAATTGTCTCTTTGAAAACCTTACATGCATGATATGTTCGTCATCTGTTACATTTTCTGATTGTAGTTTACCCGTCATTGGAGTCTGAGGAGGACAATCCTGTCTTCAAATCGAGATCGAAAAAACGGAAAAGCAGCGATGACACTCCATACAGCCCGACAGGTAGCTCCATGCAATAGCAATTATGATTGTGCAATGTACAGTATTGTGGGTCAAATGGGTTCTTAACGTGTATATTGACCCCAGCTCGTGTAGGACCTTCAGTTCCTCGACAAGAGCGGCCGGCGAGAGACGGAGCCCGAGTGGCCTCCATAGAAACAGGCCTGGCTGCAGCTGCAGCAAAGCTTTCCCATCAGGTATGTCAGTCCACAGTGTTTATCCTCATTGCTAATAATAATACACTATTCCTGGATGTATGGCTCAACAAACAACCTGTTGACAGGAGGAGCAGCAGAAAACCAAGAAGAAGAAGAAAAGCACCAAAAAGAAGGCAATAGTAATCGAGGAGCCCCCAAGAATCTCTCAGGACAGTAGCTCGCCGGAGCACAATCTGGACTCCCAAGATGGCAGCCTGACGGACCACGAGTTCAACACTGGAACGGTCAAGTCACCAGGGGGTCCGCAGCCCATGGCTCCGGGGGTCTTCCTCAGCCAGAGGCGAACGTCCATGTCCTCTCCCAACAACAGCAGCAACTCCACGAGCACCAACAGCAGCAGCATGGTGAAGGGCGACCGCGTGGGGGCATCAGACGCCAAAGGTGAGCTGGAAAGAAGAAAAAAAAAAAAAGCCACATCACTCATGAGCACATCTGTGCAGATATTAGAACCAAGGCTGGAGACATGGGCTGGTTTGTGCTTTCATGTTAATGAGATAATAGTAGACAGCAAACATGTTCATATCATGTGTCACATGCTGATGTTATAATGTAGCATAAAGCATTGACGTGTCTTAATACAGTCTCACAGAGACACGAGCACATTATTTCCTGTTATATTATCAATGAATCGCTCTTAACCAAAATAGCCATTGAGTCAATGCACAGCAGATCAGCTGGACACTTAATATAAAACTCTTCAAGCAGTATGAATTGACACCAGACAGAGTGCTAATATCACAACTATGTGACTATGTTAATTTGCATATTCCCATTGTATAATAACTTTCAACTAACTCCATCAGCACATTACCCTTAATGATCCAGACATATAAAGGGCTATGGTGAGTTTTCACTGTAATTTGACTGAAACTACAGATCTCTCCAGCTCTGACTTCAGTCCATAGACTTATAGATCATTTACATTGTATACAGTCATTCGTGATTACAGACAGGAACTATGTGACCTGAAATGACTCCGCTTTCGGAGGAATATTCCTCTGATTATGTTTTAGCCTGCAGTCACCCTCCGGACCTCTAGTGGTGCTCTAACAGGCATGCTGTAGCTGGACGTGGCGTCTTATCTCCTGTGTCTTCTTGTTCTGCTTACAGCGAAGCGGCTAAAGAAAGGCATGGCAACAGCCAAACAAAGACTTGGAAAGATTTTAAAGATCCATCGAAATGGAAAGCTCCTCCTGTAAAATGCAGCGGACTGTTGTAGGACTGGGACGCCATGAGAGCTGGGTCCCATCCCAACCTCGCCCACTGTTCACTGATCGAAGCCAACAATGGGAAATAAAACTGAAACAAGATGGGAGAAGAAGAAAATCATGCATTTTTCAATTTCTAAGAAGAACATCACTCAAATAGGTTTTTGCCTCTACTTATACTTTATAACTTTCAGATATTAAAGTGTACAGAACCTACTATAAATATTTTTTAAGAGAACATGTCATTTTACTACAGCTGTCCGTTTATCAGGGGTTGCTAAAACATGAAGTAGAAGTACATTGCAGTCATTCCAAGATTTTTGAAAGTATCCCTTGCATGTATTCAGTTGCATGTGCGCTTTGGCCAGGGTTTGGGGATTTTACACATTAATTCCTACTATATGGATGCAGCTTATCATTGCAACTCTTAGGAACGGAGCGGGGGGAAAAAAGAATCACATCCTTCCTGCCTTGTCCAGCCAAGATCCTCTGTGTATTGTGGCGCATGGTTGTCATGGTGGTCAACTCGAGCATTTATCCCTTTATGTTAACACTTACATTTGCAGAGCACTATCAACGCTGACGTTTATTTATTGGTGTCGAGTCATAGATAGGAAATGGGAGTTGACAGAACAGAACAGTAAAGCACAAAGTGAATCATGAGTAACTGGTGTCCGGATGTTTTTGGCAGTTAAACATAGGATAACGTACAACTAGGTGGCTGTGGAGGCCTGCTGAACAGGATGCGGCGTGTTTGGATAGAAAAGCATAGGAGTGCTTACACTATGCGGGACCTGCAGCCAATGATAAGCCTCATCCATGTCAGGTCTGCAGTTGCATGGGGATACTTTCTCTCTTCTCTTGCTTTCGCAGGCAGCACCGACAACGTAGGCTCCTCTCTGCATTTATACAGCTTCACACATTACAGTTATGTAGAATGTAGCTTGTACATAGCCTTATAAATTACTACTTTTTGTATCTTTTCTCCTTAAGGCTTAATTCTACATTTTTACTGGTTTTTGCTAATTATGAATAAATGAATAAAAAAATATATGGATATACAATGTAGTCCTAATATTTGATTTCTTTTTTTTTAAATTTGTTTTTGCTGTTTCAAAAGCAGAGATTCATTTTTGTGTTTTTCCCCTTTAGTTTTAAAGGTGTTGCCTGGAAAACAACTGAAGGAATAATACATTTTATCGTCATATGGCCTTACATACACAAAGCTAATTGTATTGTTATTCTGTTTGAACAAGACACGAAGCTTTGAGAAAAACTTATATAAAAAGAAAGAAAAAAAAAACTTAAAGTTTCTATGACCAGCCTCTTGTCCGAGTTCTAGTATCCTGAAGGTTTCGGAATTATTTTACTAGCACCTTGTGAAGTGTTTATGTGTCAGTGATGTAATTTATTAATGTTTGTAGCTTTTTTATACTTGTACAATTCTTAAGAGTTATTGTTTTGAATATTTCATCTACTTGTGAAATTTCTCTCAGCAGACAATTTGTTTTTCTTTTCTCTTTCGTGCGAGTGTGTGCATGCGTGTGTGTGTGCGTGAGTGTGTGTTTGGATGGCATTACAAACATTTTACAGACTATAATCTTCACCTGCAAACCTTTTTTTTTCCATCCCCATCCTGTCCTCACTCAGTGTCAACATTATCATGACTTCCCTGTAAACATTTCCAGTGTGACATGTTGTTATTGTTAATATGAGCAGGCGTTTTCATTTCAACACAGTCTGATGTGCTGTGCTGTGCTGTGCTGTACAGCAGCAGTGTTCCGGTCACTCATGTAAACCACACGTCCACTTCTCCCACACGAGATGCGATGCGCTCCGATCAAACTCTGCCACTGAGACATATTTTCAGGTTTTTATTTGTACAACACGTGTGTTGCTTTGTTGTGGTTTATTTTTGTATGTCCAACCTATTAAATGCATCCACTGTGCCAGGACAGTGAATGATACCTGTTGTAGCTGTCTTCCCTTACTGTTATTTACAGTACTAGTAAGTATTTACAATCCTTTTGACCTGAATCTATATTTTTCTGTATTTAGACAATTCTGTTTGAGATCATGGCTCACTTTTTTAAGACATAGAGATATGGCAAACTCCGAGGAGCAAACATATTGTTGTTGAATGATATGATTGTCCGCCTTGTTTACTTTTGCAATACAGTTACTGTGGAAAACCTCCTTTGTAATGTGTTCATCTCCCACTTGCAATGTGACGGCGTCTGTGGTGTCGACTAAAAATGTATTTTCCTGCTTCACATTGTCATACTTTATAGTTGCATCATGCACAGCATCACCGATCACACTGATGTGACAGAAAGTCAGCCTGAGCTTCAGCCTCGGGACTCAGTTAGGGATCTTGTCTCCCTGAGCCGTAGCCGCTACTTTAGCCAAGTCATTAACAAAAAGCAAGCCAAAGTCAACACCATTAAAACTGTATTGACGTGACAGCAGTTCTCCAGCAGTCAGACTCTCTCTCTATTTCTTTTAAATGAAAAGGGCAAACTTTCACCATCCTGAGCAGGTGTTGCAAAACCTCAATGAAATATACTCCATTATTTTGTGACACATAAATTCATACAGGAGCTGCTTATGCAATAATAATAATAACAACAACAACACCATCACCACCAACAACAACAACAATAATAATAATGATATGGAGTAAAAATAAAATAAATAAGAAGAAAATATCAACATAATGAATTAGCTCCCTTACAAAGTTTGACTGTTAAAGTTGTGCTCTGACAGAGTCAGTATTATAAGTTATACTCTTCGCCACTAGATGGAGTCAAAAAATATATAAAAAGCAAATGCATGTTTTTCAATGAGCTTACTGGATGACACACATGCAGGAGTGACTGTCGAGCCAAATGATCTGATTTTCAGACTCTCACTCAAATGACTGACAACTCAGTAAGATTTTGAAAGACATTTTCATTCTGTCAAGTTATATATATATATATATATTTTTATCTCTATTAAATCCAGATTTATCAGCATAATTACAGAAAGGGAAGGAAAAACTACTTTTGAAGACAGAATGGGCACATCAATGAATCATAAGAAGATTAGTTACAGGATGTTTAAAATCAATGTCTCCAACAAAAATAAGTCTTATTTTTGTGCAATTAAAGCCTGATTACATAAATTGTAAAATGATGTGATGCCTTCATACATTATGTTGCTTGTTTCCCACTGTTTAGGCCTGGCCTAATATCACATCTGGACACAATTGATTTCACAAAAATAAAATGCGTGCAGTGATCTTCATGGGAACCTGCATTTTCCTGCACTGGAGTTTGATTTAATTCCTCAATCAGATGTGTGAGTGTGAATGAGATCCCAGGTGGGTGGGTGAAGGGAGGGTTAGGGGGCTGCATTGAACCCATGTGGCTGTTTGAGGTCGTGACCCTGTTTCCACCCTGGTGAGCATCAAAGTGAGATGTTATTGTTAGCTAATTGTTAACACAAGAACGTGAAGTGCGCCGACATCAGCGAATGAAACAATCACATAATTTGTCCTCTCAAGATTATTTTCACACACTGACATGAAGGTAAGTTCACACTGAGAGTGGGTTTGCGGATTGGGGGGGAGTTTGATAGATTTAGTGTTTATCATAAAAATAGAGTCAAAAGTAGATTTTAAAAGTCCATGAAACTTTACTTTGTATTTCAAAGCCTCTACTTAATTTTGATTCTAATATCTGGATAAAGTGGCAATAAAAGCCAGTGCCATGCACAACATCAAACATCTGCTATAGCTTCTACCTGTATCTGAGGCCTAAAAATCTATTTCTCAAAAGCAGTAAAGCACATGAACAGCACAAGGACAATATGTCAGTCTCTATACAATAATAATAATAATAATAATAATAATAATAATAATAATAATAATAATAATAATCATAATCATAATCATAATCATAATCATAATCATAATCATAATCATAATAATCATAATCATAATACACATGAACTTTGCCCCACTGCTAGGTTTTATTTAGATATTTTCTACTTTAGAAAATACCTCAAATGTGTTGATTTGGACCTGAACTGTGTAGAAAGCAGTATTACTGCACTTCTATTTTTAAATTGTAGCTGCTGTATATCAAAAAAGTAAATATGATGAAATTTAAAGCAAAGGCACTGCAGCATTTCATTTCCTGATCACAGCTGCACTCGCTGTCCACTTTCCCTCATTAGCTCTCTTTTCTTTGTCAGTTTCACTGGTGCAGTTGGTCCCCACAAAAGGGCAAGTGGGATCACAATTTAAATGTCAGTGCATTAAAAACAATGCCTGCAGAGTGTTACAGTCTAACTGCATTCATGGCCATGCTGCACAGGCTTAGTGATCACAGATGTGAATGGGCTGCCCTCGGCTGCTTTGAAAACCCTCCAGTTCTGTATGGGAGTCCCAAGTGGTCCGGAGAAACGTGCCATGTGAGAGATGTCTTAATTACACAGGAATGTCAGGTTAAGCTTTGTCTTCTTGTGGCTATGCAATGATGCAAGTTTCTCCCTCCATTACTCTGCCCTGTATTCTTCCCAGTTCCTCCGAGGTCAGGGCTGTCGTTAGTAATCACACGCAGTGATCCCTCTGCCAACAGATGGGTAAAGCTACAGTGAGCTGGAGCTGCAGTCGAGTAGCGGCCCTGGAGCACAAAGAGTGGACGGTTGCCATTGTTAGTGGCAGTGATGAAAAGTGGCAGCGCTGTAGCTTGTGTTTCTCTGCTGTTTGCTGTCGGCCCCCACTGAGTGGACTAACTGTTCTGTCAGCCAACAGGACCCTCATCACACAGAGACTCCCAAGTGCTGAGTGACGTTCGGCCTCTGCCAACACACACACACACACACACACACACACACGCACACACACACACACACACACACACACACACACACACACTTTCTTGTGTGTTTTGGTTTGCCTCCCAAAATGTAATGTAATTATTCTTTAAATGATTTTTTTTTGATTATTCATATTATAATAGTTGTTAATATGATGCGTGTTTGTGTTTGAGTCAGCAGGTAGCGACTGCCACTGCCACTTCTGCTCGGCACATTGTTGTATTTGTATTTGGATCCAGCCTGAATCCTTGTGCCCACAGGATGACATGAGGAGACGTTCAGGCCCTACACCGCCGCTGTATTAGGGTTAATATTCCAAAGGTTTTCTATTTGTGGGCTTAAAGAGCCTTCAATAATGACATGAGGAGACGTTCAAATTTCCAAAACCGTTGTCAGATAAAGAAAAACACGGGGTTCCTTCAGCGTGAAAACGAGCGTCCCTCAGCTCGAGAGTTCAAGTGCATGTGTAAACTCTGCCTGGATTCAAGACAAACACTGAGGCTCTGTTTTCTGGTGCCGTGTTTCCCTAACCTTTGGCAGGCTTAAAACTTTGGCACTGGAAGACAACACATCATCGTTAATTTCTGACACCCATCACGGAAACGAGTGTCACTAGTGAAGTGAGAGCCCACCCAAATGAGAGTATTATAAATATGAGTGTGATCAAGGCCGTGTAAAAAGGTTGTTTCTTTCACTACCTGCAGCTCTATCAGTGACAGTTAGAGCGGAGCAGACATATAACATTTTGCCTTATGATGCTAAAGTAATAATATATCAGTTCAACGTCTAGTTTAGAATAGAATCTACACTGATATTTGTGTAAGTGCATACAAATATTATGTTTGTGGTTATTATTCTGTTTAATGTGATGGTATATTTACATGATGTAGGTGGCATGGGAAAGTCACTGGTTATTACCACTTGCACTCAAGCATTAACTCCACGATTCCACCCACTGCTACACTGCATATATGAACTAAATTAGCAAAAATGAATAATGCATTTAACCTAAAATATTGTTATTATTTCCAGGTCAGTAGAAATGATAAAAAAAAATGTGATTGCACTAAACTGAATTAAATAGACAATTGTATATACAGTAACTGGCAAAACTTTGCAGAAGTGGTGCGGATTGGTTTATTATTTTTAGCCTTTTCTGTTTTGATTTTGTTCCATTTTCTATTAAGTACACACATATTTACAATCTGGTATCCTAATAATTGAGTTGCATTCAATTTTGAAGGAGAGATGTGTGAAAAAAAAGTTATTTCCTGCTCAAAGCTTAAGTACAAATAGCCTTTGAAATTTAGTCACCTATTAAAATGTAAAAAATTGAGACTCAAACAATAATTTACAATGTAAATTATGTTCTTGTTCTGACATTATTATTAGCACTAATGTGTGCGACAGACATACACTCAATCAGTATTTAAACGTAGAAGAAGAAAGCCGACAGACACACTGCAGCATAAGACAGTATGTTTTTCTTGTTTCAGCATGTGTTTTGTAAAATATATTTTTATAGCCGCAGCATATTATTTCCACAGAGCCTTGAAATGAATGACCCATTCATTTATTTTCCGCTTCTCTAACAGACCCCCTGCATCACTGTATATCCACTTTAGTATTCAACTTAAACGGCTTTCTCTACAACGCAACATTTATTTACCACAATTAACTGCACATGGTAAATGATGACGAGAAAATAAGTGAATCAAGTATTCAACATTGCCATTGCACCAAGGCCTTGAACATAAACATGTATGGATCTATGATCTCTCCTGTTTCATAGGTATATGTAAACAGACACTAAATATTTAACACTGCCACACACAACTGCAAGCATCTGTTAGCATTAGCAATTTTTTTTATATTCATAATCAAGCATAAAGAAGGTAGGTGATGGGATATCCTTGCACTGATATTATTATTATTATTATTATTATTATTATTATTATTATTATTATTATTATTATTATTATTATTATTATTATTATATTAATTTCCAGGTAACAATAGTAGGACTAGAAAATTGATTTCTAAAAGTTACTTCTACTCTGATCAATATAAAGTTTTTGTTTTGAATTTTTTTCAAATTGTCAAATTATGGATTAAAAAATTAAATTTTGAAAATCAAAGCACGTTTATGTCTATTCATGCTTTGGGTTAGGTGGGGGTGTCTTGCCTCTGATAGGCCTGTGGGAATCCTGCTTACAAGAATAACACCTGATCTCTTAATGGCCACTGACACAATGTAAGTGAGTTACGCCATGTTATTGTTGATTTGCTTTTGTTGTTTTTTTAAAACAATGTTACAATTACAATAATTTGTATGAAACAGTTATCATTAAAAATTGATCCTCAACCATACCATGTACAGCGTAGCATAAATAAACATAAAATATATAAAACACATACCTGAATAAAAAATTTATAGTGTCCGTCCACATTCACAATAGTATGCTGTCATTTTATAGCAACGTTTATTTCTTAGATAGAAACATTTTTGGTCCAGATAATAGTTTCAGCTCAGTGTCAGGAGTGAGACAGGATATCAGGGTATCACATGACCATTCCCGTGTAATTGGCACGTGAATGCCAGTGTCAACAGAAAGCAGATGGTCATTGCAGTAGGTTTGTGAGGTTCTGGTTTTTGTGGGGAAGCTTTTTAATTTGTGTGTTTCTTTTCCTTGTTCTTCCCCTCTCTTTCTCTGTTCTCCAGAGCGCGAGAGAGATTGGGGGCGTGGCTTGTTTCTCCTGTGGCAGCCGGCGAGGCACACGTGATCTCACTCAGACAATCACCAGCTCCATAAAACACCAGTCCTGACCAGTCACTACTCTGCCACAGAAGTCCGCTTCATGGGGCTTTGTGTGTCTTGTGTTGCCTTTGTGTGTCTTGTGTTGCGTTTGTGTGTCTTGTGTTTGGCAGCCACGTGTTCCCGCTGAGCATTTTGGCCTGCAGGCTGTTGCTTTCTTTTGTTATTAATTAAAAGCCTCGTTTTCTCCTTCCTACCTGTTCTCCGTTTTGGGGTCCGACGTATACTCCAACCTAACAAGAGACAAGAAACAGTGGTGAAAATGAACTCCAGGGATTTATTTATTTATTCTTGGACAAACAATGAGATGTAACTGTTTTGAATCCTTACTGTTAGCAACAGTGAAAAGAATGGTGGGCCACACTATAGGACTAAAGACGTACTTGCTTTCTGACCAGACCTTCATGGGGACAAATGATCCTGATGGACTGGGGTTTGAGAGCTTGGGCGACTGATGAGCAGTGAACACAGCACAGCGTTGGTTCTGTCCACACTTTTTTTTTTTTTTTTTTTTCAGAATCACATATTGTCTCATACTTTGCTTTGGTTTAGTTCTGCAGAATGTTCATGGACTTTTAAACTGAGCCCATCTACCACCTCTTCTGACAAGCATGTTTTTGTGCAGTGGTGACAACACTTTGTCCAGATAAGTCTAACTGCACTCTCGGTCTATTAGTGTTCAAAGCCAGCAGCCATACTGCTGCTGCTCTGTCCCCATATGTCTTCCTGCATGCATGAGTTTGTGGATATGTAGTGTTAGTGCGTTAATCCAGACGGTTACAGGATATGCAGGGGAGCCATGATGATGCATAGTTAAATGTATATCGATGGTCTCTGGTCTCAGTGACTGTCACAAGGAAGCAGAAATAAAATATTTTTTCAATTTTTTAAAGGACAAGAATAAAATCCCTTTATTTGTCCCGCAATGGGAATATGTGCAATTAAATAAATCTAAGCAATACAGAAAGAAATTCTCCAGTGACAAATAAACATATTTTCAGCATAAATGAGTATTTATTTACCTGCTGGCAGGATGGATCGATATACATATATACATATATATAAATGTTGTATTGATGTACTGTAGCAGTTTGTGGGACAGATTCCTGTGATGTCCTGTGGTGTTCTCGTCATGTCAGAACCATGTATTAATGTAGGAAAATGGCCATTTCCAGCTTCTGCTGCAACGTGTTTCAGTTTGTTTATTTTCCCTATGAAGCAGCATATTATTGGCTGTTGGGGCAGATGTAGACCTTAAAAGGAGAGTCAGAAACTAGACCGCTCTAGGTTCCGCTTCCCCTACCGACCAATCAGACCAACAGAAATAATGCACTGTGATCTCCTAAATGTCCATTTTCCATTTCTATAGCCAGCATTTATCCAGTGAAACACATTGACACATTTTAAAAATGTAAGAGAGTTGCTACCAAAGAGCATCTTTACAATTATGAATTGAATTCATTGAAATTTAAAAATGTACTTTTTACTCAAATTAATTGGTGATATTCACATGAATTACATTACTCAGTGCAAATGTATTTATATATACATAATATACAATATCCTGCTAGGTATATGTACTATGTAATAAGTAAATTATATATTGTTGTAAATATTTGTTATACTGTATTGTCATTTTCATATATGTTTTTGTGATAATAGCTGTGACGTTCTGTGATGTTAATGGAGAATATAACTGAGGAATGATGCGTTGTTTGTGGCCTATAGATCGCACAGTGGCTGTGATTTCATTGTGAATCACATGGAAATAAATTACACTCAGCTGGCACTGGGAGTCTCCCAAGTCCAATTATACTGTTTACATGCAGTATGAGGGGAGGAAAATGACTTTTGAAAGCTCTTTTTAAGGTCATGGTTTTGCTGCTGTGCATAAGCCCAATGTTTACCAGAGTATTTTAAGGAAACTCGGAGCCACGCCACGCATCAACAAGCCTCTTAAATGGCAGCACAAAGGCCTGGTTTTAGCCCAACTGGAGCAAACACTCACCTAATCCTCTGAAGAGGCCCCTGTGATGGGCCCCTCAGTCAAAGGCTGTGTGAGGCCCTTAAAAAGGTGCTGAAGTCACTTAAGCACAGAGCAAATAAACAAACAATTCAAATCGCTCGCTGCATTTCCTGGACCTGGGGGCTCTCCAAACAGCTACACGCACAGTGCATCTCGCCGCCGCGCATCCAGAGCTGCCGCGTGCTCATCTGTGTGTAATTATTCATCCTTGTAGCCGGGACCTTCAGTGACGTGCTGGTCTGCTAAGGCAGCTTTACCGCTCTTCGAAACAAGTGGAGTTTATTTTCCAACCTCTGCCTTTTCTCCAGCGGCCAGATTGCGCAAAGAGATTGGCTTTCTCCGGGCTGTGTAACAGATACCATCTAAATCATTAGGGCTCATTCATTGCCATGTGCCACTCTGCGGCTCAGGTTCCTGCGACCCCGAGGTCAAGCGGCTGAGAGCTCCCTGACCTCCAGCACTTCCTCCAAATATTAACAGGGTAGTTATGTAGTCAAAAGCCCTGATATAGAACATTGGTTCATTGAGATAATAGCCAATCAGGCGGGGCGGCGAGGAGTGCAGTGATCTCCACAGGATGGCTGGGCCTTTATGTGGCTTACTGAGGGTATAATGACAGCTAACAGAGGAAGCGTAGGCCTCTCGGGCTGAAATTATGTGGTCACATGCCTGCTGGCTGTAATGCTTCGCTTTAACCTAACTAACTTTGGGCTGCTTGACCAGGCTCTATTATGAAAATGAATGTTTTTGTAGTTGTCTTGCAGACACAGGGCTGCAAGACAGAGAAAGTTATATATATGATTAAATAGCATCCAAATGTGGCATTAGACTTTGTCTTTCTTTTATAATTGACCGCCTTCTTTTTGACATCTTGTGTAATGGTCCCATTTGAGCCTCCCTCCTTTACACACCTGCCAACTCAGTGACATTGAAACCGCAATAAAGTGCAATCTCAAAAGTGTCTTTTAAATACTGTTGTTTATGGTAATCACGCTGGACGTTATCTAGCAGAAGTCATCTTGCCTCGGGGCCGACAGTATCAGCCCCCCTTGTCAGACTGCCAAGCAACTGCTGCTCACCCACAGCCACGTTATCAGGCTTCCAATGGAGCATGAAGAATACTTGAAGCACTTGTGTGACTGACAGCAGCCACGTTATAGGTGTGTGGGATGAGGGCGCAGCTACCATTACTGTTGTACAGTTAGTTCAAACAGGCCACAGATACACACTGATCTGAATATACTGCATCTGCAGTAACAACAGACTGTGCTGAAAGTTATGCTGGTGTTTTGTATAAGCGTGGGTTAAAGGTCTCTGCATGATAGAGCTTCCTGTAACATGTCAACAATTAGATAACAAAATATATCATATAATAATTGATATATATATATATGTTAGCTGTGGTTTACGTTTTTGGTATATCATGTCTGAGTAAGCTTCCCCTGCACTGTGTTCCACAGAGTCAATTTTAAATTCCTAATTTTACAATTTAGAATGCTTCTTTATAATAGTGACTGTACAATTATTAATAATTAATTATTAATAATTAATAATTACTGCACAATCAGAAAGACAAGCTGAATCATACATACAATAATTAGGAAGATCATATCAGTGTGTTTGGGGGAAAGTGGCTTTCGATTGTATCAGAAGCCATCAGTTTGGATGATACATGTGGTAGTAGAATGTTGGTTGAGAATACATCATATCATTTGTCAGGATAATAATCATGACGTGACTGTGAGTTCAGTGAACTTCAGTCACCTCAGGCACCGGGTGATGATGTCAGACACAGAGCAACATCTTGTAGGATCAGATGGATTCAGGTGGGAAACAGGGTCAGACTCCGTAGACTCTGTACGTTGTTTTACACTGCAGGTGTAACACCGGGTTTTCTGTTTTCCATTTAATCACACATTTTCAGTCGTTGTGCAACTGATTTCTTTTGTTTTCACACTTTATTTACACACTCTTTTGTTGTCACCAATACTTTTCTTATTAACTCTGCAGCGGTGGCTTTATCCTGCATATTTATTAGGACAGGGTTTTACACAGGCTGATTTACAAGTATAAACTTTGGGATTATTTCTAAACAAGTTTAACATCTCATTGACCTTAGTGTGAGCCACTACATGTTTGATTGTGTTAAAATGTTCTCCTGGTGTGAGTTCAGGCACCAGCAACCACACATTTGCATACACATCTGACATCTAGCAATAACTTGGAACAATGGGAAGCATTTACTCTGCCCAGGACCTGGGATTCTTCGATAATGAGCCGTGTTTGCTGCTGTCAGCCACTCCCATGCAGAGCTGGAGGAATGCCACTGGAAGACTGAACGCCTGTCAATTCCAGCCATATTGTCCCTGACCTCAGTGAGTAAATAAACATGCTGAGACCAGCCGATAATCATCACAGCCACTTTTGTCTTACTGAACGTAGATGACACATGGAATCTGCATGCAGGCCGCCCTCCTCTATAAATAGGCGGCAGCAATCAAACTAAATAAATGAACTGTCAGAGCACAAGTATTTACAAGCACGACAAAATTCGAAGTAATTACAAGTGAATTTGTTGCGTTTCTGAGTAAGTGGTAGCAGATAGGCCTCTGACAGGGAGGCAGTGGTGTGTGACGGGCTGATTTAGAAGCTCTGTGGAAACCCTCAACCCGAGCATCAACCCAGCCCGCTCCACGTCCCACACTGACCACATCTCAGCGACATCTCCAGGGCCATTCCACACACACTTACACACTGCACGCTAAGGAGCACATGGCCACTCCTGTGAAACTCCTCCTGCCAAATGGCTGCTGCTCTGTTTGGTTGTTTTGGTCATTGTCAGCCTTACTCTTCTTCATCATCATCTCCACTCAGTTCCTCTCAATGCTCGAAGTTGTTTGTGGAAACCAGATTATTGCTCACGGACGATAAAGAAGGAAATAACGGCTTAATGGAAAATTGATGAGCTTAACGTGGCCTCCCGGGTCTTTTCTGTGGAACATTTCTCATTCGGGTGATTCACTGCATTCCTGTATTTGTTCACCATATGACATGATTTATCGACAATTGTGATCATTTCCATCCTGATGGCCTCATTCTTGTGGCTGACTGAGAATGGCTGGCGGATCCCGGCTGGCTGATTACAGAGTGAACTGTGCTGCTAAAACAATGTGTGCAGCACTGCAGTCAGTGTGGCCAGACAGAAACTCTTTCTAATCACCGGCTATTTTTAGCCATTTTGCATCTTTCTCATTGAGAATAGCTGTGGCATTCTCATTCTCAGGCTGTCATGCAGACACTCTACCTGCTGCACAAGGCTGGACTGTCCAGCTGAAAGAGTGTCCGAGTGGGACTTCCCACAGCCCCCTGTGGCAGTGACCGGCTCCCCAGACTCTTTTTGAGGCTCCTCAATTGGACAATAAGCAAAAGACAGATAAGGAATGATTTACTCAAAGCAAAACCAGAGGAAAATAAACAAACCATTAGGCCTTGCCGCGGGAGAGCTGGGTTAGCTCTTCTAATTCAGGTGAATTGCAGACAAATTTCCCCTGGCTGGCAAACTCACAGCTGTAATAATACAGCCAGGGCTGCAGAGCGGCCGGGCTGCAGGCTGCTCTGCACAGTGTCCACACACAGCGTCCACACACAGCGTCCACACACAGCGTCCACACACAGCGTCCACACACATGGCCAGAGCCTCACAGCAACACCTCACACAACATAGACCATATGGACAGCAACATATTATTACTATGTCTATTATGTGTTGCACAAAATCTACATTGTACATTTTTCCGTTAATATTCATTTATATTAATATTTTTGTAATATATATTTTTTATTATTTACACATGTAAATAATATTCACAGTAGTTTTTTCTACTTATACCTGACGCACACACACCTATGTGTCTGTGTGTGTGTGTGTGTGTGTGTGTGTGTGTGTGTGTGTGTGTGTGTGTGTGTCTGCAGGGGCAAAAACCGGGACCAAAACAGACAGCGAGACAAAGCTGGGTGAGTGCGCCCGTGTTTTCTTTACCAGGAGTGCTGTGTTTATTTTCTGTTTCTTCGGTTTCAAAGCGTGGGCACCAAACTGCAAAGGAAACAGGAATGATTAAAATTAAAGTGCTTTGATTGAACGCTATTTTTCCAGCCTGTAACACAAACATTTGCAGCTCGATCCTTTTATAGGGGTTTTTAATGACCTGTTGGGAACGCTTGGTCCTTAAATGATGTGCTTCAGGAAACAAACTTCAGAGAGCTACGCCTCACGGTTGGATTATGTAAAGCGGGTTTAACGTGTTTGATGTTTACCACTGTTAACATCTGAAACCCTCAAAAGCAGCAATATCCTGCAGATCGCAGTGGTGAGCAAACTGAATGTGACCAGTATGCAAAGTGGGAGTTCTGCAAGGAGGCCAAAACACATCCGCGAGAGGAATAAGGATATTTTCACTCTGAATCCTGATCAGCGCGGCCACACACTCTCACGTAGTTTCACCGTGCCACAGTTGGACTTGTAGGAGACATTGCTCGTCCACCGCCTCCAGAGCATGTGTGCGTGTGGTGTGTGTGTGTGTGTGTGCAAGTGCTAAGGGCAGAGCAATGACACGGTCCTGAGCGCCTGATTGCAGGCATCTTGAAGAGATCTGGCTCGCTTGGGCTCACCACAGGTCTCCTTTCAGTGGGCTGTCATTACCGCCGAGGTGAGCTCTCACACGCTGACCCACACACACACTCACACACACACATGCTCGGGGGCCGCTGGATGAATGAGTGCACTGAGGCCTGGGCCTGATCAAGCGAGCGGCGGCAGGGAGTTGGTGTAAGGAAATCCTCTGGTGGGACTATCAGAGCACATTAGCCTGAGCAGGCCCGGCTCTGGCACACACAGCTGCAGCAGCGGCGCACACTGAGCCAGTATTCCAGCTGCCGCTAAACGCTGCCGCTTAAATCCTAATATAAATAAGTTAGCCAAATTGGAAAAAAAGAGTTCTCGTTTACCTATTTCACAAACATTCAAAGTAATGAGGATTAATTATTCCTCAGTCACTTAGAATATGCCGTATTCGGGGTAACGTGCAACATACTAATGCACACGTTAATCATCAGATCGCAACCTGAGGCAGACGGAAGTAAGGTGTGGAAAAGAGAGAGCGCCTTCATCTGGGGGCTGACAGGATGGACAGAGCTCCTCTGTTTCATGGACGTTCCCTGTCACACAGGTAGATTTCCCGTCACATTGACTTTAAAGGAGAATTTATGAAACTAAATAATTTCAGATCTGCCTGTGTGTGTGTGTGTGTGTGTGTGTGTGTGTGTGTGTGTGTGTGTGAGAGGGAGAGCTGATTGACAGGTGTGCTGCTCCTCTCCTCCATAGACTAACACATGCAACTGGAGACTGTTGGTCAACAGTCTGTCCTTTCTCCAGCGAGCCTCAGACTTCCTGCAGGAAGTGAAATTGCGGTAAAACAGCCTCATTTGGCCCTGGACACCCTGGGCCTGTGAGCTGGAGCCAGAGTGCACTTGGTGGGGATGGAGGGGGGGTGGGGGGTCACTATCTCTGGATATGTCTTCCCCTGATGTGAACAAGCGTGAGTGAAACGAAAGCCTCTCTGTGTTTGTGCCGAGAGGTTAGGATTTCAAATAGGCTGAAAAGAGCTGCGCTGTTTACGTCAGCTTGAGCTTCATCATTGACTTTGTGATTCCTTTTAAACGGATTAGCTCCACGCATTCAGTTTCAGAGCGATTGTGTCTAAGTGGAGCGTGCACGGCAACAGATTGGCCAGTGAAATTGGTTTCATTATTGGACTGATTTGCCATTTTCCCAACAGGCAGCAGTAATCCCTCCCTGCTCTGGCTGTCTGTGGAGAAAATGAGGATGTTACCATTGGCCTGATGTCAGGTACCATGCATGTGCTGCAAATAACACCAACCACACTGCACACACTCAGCTGTGTGGGGACGTGTGTTGTGTTCGTACCAGAAGTACTGATTTTACTGTGTTTTAAACAGAGTAATAGGGCAAAAGGGTGGACTTTAGTGATAGTTCAGCACGCATTATTTGCTTTTACATTAATTCTTATGGGAATTCTTATTATCGACCTACGACGAACCCGATCACGGAATGAATTAAGTTTGTAAGTCAAGGCACCACTGTATCTCTTATGTCAGTGTGTGTGTGTGTGTGTGTGTGTGTGTGTGTGCGTGTGCGTCAGCAGACATGACCCGGCCAGGCGACGGAGCCTTGCTTCAGGTGTCAGGCAGTCTGATCTGTAGCTATCAACAGAGATGCTTTATGGGGGCATTTCCTCCACTGCCCTGACATGTGCTGTCACCTCAGTGTGGTAGACTCTTCCATCTGCGTGCTAACAGCTACACACACACACACACACACACACACACAGACACAGGAGAAGGCCTCCCTCAGGTATCGCCAACACACATCCCTGCTTCCTGCCAAGAGAGCAATCAGGATGGAGTGGATTAAAAATATTTCAGTTGCTGACAGCTTTTCATCACAGTGACACAAAGACTTGGCTCAGAAGTCTGAGGCATTTTTCATCACCTACCACTATTAAGTACAGTACGTGTTTATCAATGGGCAAAGTACATTTAACTCCACTGGATGAGTTTCTTTCAACCAAAGATGCTAATTGCTTTATTCATCCACATTTTTATCCATGAGCATTAAAATAAAAAAAGGCCAAGTAATATTTTTTTTGAATCCATTTCATAAGCAGATGTGTAAGAAGAAAACCGCATAAGATATATGCTACAGAATACGACATCTTGAACTTCAGGTGTGTCAGTTGTTGCTTTAAAATGGGCTCATGTTTGTCAAAAGAACAACATCAATTTTCACTCTTTGTCTATTCACTACCTTCAAAACGTGATGTGTCTGAGATGTTTTTTAAAAAAGTTCATCTCTCTTGGATGGTAAGTTAATAGATTGTAATTTTATGTATTTATGTTTTTTGGTAATTTTAAAATATGTAATTTTAAAATGTGGATATCCCCCCACATACTGTATAGAACTTTTATTATGATGCCTATGTACACATAATAATAATAGTAATAGAAACAATAACATGACAAATTCAGAGTTTATTTGATTACTTGTCATTTCAGATACAAAACATACAGTTTAAATACTGTGTTTCTTAATTTTACAGAATATCAGACAAAATCATTAAAACTATAATTACAAAACAGTCTAGTTTATATTTACTTTGTCCATCATAAACAAAGAAAATGTTCGAGTCAATTATTCATGTGAACATTAATGGAATGTTTTATAAGCTCAAAAATATTTCCTGTATGAATAATGTTAAACATAAACATCTATCTATCTATCTATCTATCTATCTATCTATCTATCTATCTATCTATCTATCTATCTATCTATCTATCTATCTATCTATCTATCCATCTATATCTATATAGATATAGATATAGATGATGCAGCTTTAAAACAACAGAATAATTCATCTCACTGTAGTGGTACATCAGTTTAACATTATGTATATATTCCATGTTATGGTATACGGTGCATGCTTTGAGGAAAAATGTCAGTGCACTAAACGTGTTGAATAGCAAAGACCAACAAACATGAGAGGAACCGGCTTTAAGGTGACTGGTGGAAAGGTCACCTCCATCTTTGGAAGAATCACAGTGGAACAAAGGCAGCAGATGATTCATGCAGTCAGATGGATGTTGTGAGCGGACGGCAGGACCACCCCCTCAGCAGTGACGGGACACGCTGTTTGTCTGGCATGATGAATTGACTGCATGCTTGAACCCAAAGGTTGGCAAATTAACAGTTAATTAGCGGTTGATAGATGTCAGATCGACACAGGCCCTTCGCCGGCGCAGCCCTCGATCTGGCTGAGGCAAGTGTTTATGTGCTGGTAACAAGTGTCAGAGCAGACTGTTATGTCTGCATTTTGTCACACAGTGCGATTGCTCTCAGATGCTTCTCCCACCCACACACACACACACCACGCTCCCCCAACCACCCACTAACCCGACCTCAGAGTGTTTTCCCACTCCAGTCAATGGCATGGCCCTCCTTTGTCTCTCCGCGCTCCTGCTGACACACTAATCCGTCTTCAAGCGCACCTTTTCATTCAGTTTTACCTGTGTGCCCCAGAGAAGTGAAAAAAAAAAAAAGCCCATCAGCAGTCCAGGGGGGACACCAGCAGCACTGTGTCTCTGTGTCTCTGCTGCCTGACTGTTTCACCACGACTGAAGGAAGCAATAATTCCAGGCCTATGATGAAAATTGGAGGCAGGGCCGCTGTGCCTGACATGTATGTAATGAGTGCACAGGAAGACATATATAACCTCACAATCCTGCCTGTCGCTGGCAATGGCCTGGAAATGGGCTAAACTTTAGAGGAGCCCATTATTAGTAACATGGTGAAGGGACTTTTTTTTAAAAAAATGTTCTACTTGACCTTTAAAACAAACAAAACAAAAAGAAATAATGGACATTTTGTTATTTAGTGCAAATCTGCCAAATAAGAACAATTTCCTCCTCTGACACTCGCTTGACTTTATGGCCGGAAACTCATTTTCACGTAAAGCAGACAAAATGGCACAGTACCACTGCATGTAGCTCGCCATATGTTACTCCTCTAGGTGAATGACATGTGACGGCCTGGCTGTGAGGTGAGAGGACGGTTTGGGGAAATATGTGCTGAACTGGGTTTGAGTCATCTGTGTTTCGACAGCGGAAACAGCAGCATGTACGTCCATTCATCACTGCTGACTCGGCATGGGGGCAGGAATTATGTGCTGCAGCTCAGTGAGTGACGGGCAAAACAACAGACAGTACATTACATATAGGCCTGGTGATCCATAGCTGCAGCGCTGAAAACTAAAACACCCAGTGTGAAAAAAGCATGCGAACGTGTGTGTTTGGCAGCATGTTTTTAAAACCATTAAGAGGTTAGTGGGATACTGAAGTAACCTCATCTGCATCCAAAAAAAAAAAAAAAAAAAAATACAAATTCAGTCTCCTCATTTCTCATTTCTTTATCAGGGACATAACATTCATCACTTCAGAAACTGGTGAGAAAGTGGAAAACCCAGCTTTTCAGTGAGCGGAGAGGATGCAGACGCGGTCGTGGTGCCTGACTGATGTCACTCCACCTCTGGCCACTGGGTCGCTTCAGGTCCTGTGTGGAAAACACAGCAGTCTGGCTGCAGACAGCTCATCACACAGCAGCTCACTGATGATGATGATGATGATGATGATGATGATGATGATGATCACTTGTTTCACTCAGGGGGCGTAGAAGAACACAAGACCTCCATCCCCTGTCATTCACACACAGGGGATGGAGCAGTCACTGCCAGACTCCCGAGCCACACATCCAAATGTTTGTCTCCCCTTTCCCATTCCAAACGTTAACAATTTGCTTTAGTCCAAACAGTGCAGTGCATCTTGGCTCCGGGACCCTGGCTTTGTGTTCATGGTTCTGGGTGCCATGTTGGCTGCTGAGTGCTCTGAGCCACCATGAGTCACACACTTAATGTCAGCAGCATTACTCTCATTATTTCATGGTTAGTTTGACACACAGCTAATATTCCGATGGCAGGAGCCGAAACAAGCAGGCCAAGGAATATGAAGTGAATATGTGCGAGTGGGAGGTCTGCTTGCAGGACGTGCGTTTTTGTGCGTGCGTGCGTGTGTGTGTGTGTGTGTGTGTGTGTGTGTGTGTGTGTGAGAGAGAGAGAGAGTATGGGAGGGGCATCTGGACTCTGCCAAACAGTTCCTGACAGAGGAGCCTCTCTCGCCCATTTCCTTCAAACAGCAATCAGGCCGAATCAAAGCAGCTGCTCCGTTCTTGAATCCTCCAATTGCACTAATCAACTCCATTTAGCAGCTTCTGGGCCAGCATGAGGCTGAACACACACACACACACACACACACACACACACAGAGTGAGACAGAGAGTTGATGTGGAACCAGGCCTCCATTCAAAAGTGCAATCAGAAATAATACTTATTTTATTAGTGGTGTTGGGGCGGTGCCAGCAACATTTAACAGTCGCAGTCATGTTGAATGAATGCGAGCGTGGAAACAGTGAGACAAATCATCCGCTCATTTCTGGCTGTGGAGCAACGGAGGAAAGATGAAACTGAGTCAAATGCGATAATGCAGGGGGGTGGGGGGGTTGGGGGGGTTGGGGGTCCACATTATTCCTCCTGGATCTGTTATTCTGCAGCAGCTGCCGTGTCTATTGTATGTGACAATTCCAGTCTAAACAACATGGCACTAATCCACCAGTTTCCACCGACTCAGACGACAACAATTCAGGTTAATCTTCCATGTTGAAAGCTACGCAGCAGGGATCCAAACAAACTGTGTCTGGAGACACATGCGGCCTTCCGCCGCCCTGCTGGATGCTCTGCTAAACGGAACAGTACGAAAAGCTCTGAGTGGTGTGGGGATTTCAGATCTTCGTCATCGGATCTGAAATCCCCCGTTTGGTGACTTCAGCCCCGCTCGCTGCTCGCTGTGATCACTGTTACATAAATCCCTAACATTTAACTACACAAAGCGGAGGAAGTAAAAGCACAGAAAGTGTTTCAATGTGGTCTGGCTGCGCCGCAGCCTTGGCCCTGGGAGAGACTTCCTCTGTGAAGTATTTAATGTTGGAAGGTTTCTCTCTCCAAACACAGAGCACCTGGGACAACAGCGGCCGCTCCAGAGCCCGTGTTAATCAGCGGCAATGCACACTGGCAATCAGCAGTACCCACAAGAATACAATTAATAGGGTGTGCTGGCGCTCTACGCCGCCATGCCGCCTCACCTATATCAAAACAACAAATTACTGCAATAAAACATTGCAGTAAACATGTGGGAGAGGCTGCGGGACGATCCGGACAGAGAAAAACGTCCGGATTGCTTAAAGGATTCCAAAGACTCTGGGTAGAAAGTAAATGAGGGGGGTGGTGGTGAAAAAAGCAATTCTCAATTATTTTCTTCTTTTCCAGTCAGACAAAACATGTCCTGAGGAATTTGTAAAGTGTCAGCCGTCATTGGTGGAGAGGGTCTGAAGCAGCGGTGGCCCTGACCACTGGTATTAAGATGACAGATGACGGCCCCTCAGAGTTCCTCTCTCCCACATGGGCTCAGATAGCAGTGGAACAGACCGGTAATTCCACTTAGCTGCCGAGGAAGATGTTAGCATCACAGGCCTGCTTCTGCTTTATGAACTTATTTCTGCCATGACAACATAGTAACCACAGTAAATGCTAAAAGTCAGCGAGTTATTGACCTCATCGTAAAAATGGACCTTTGCGTCCAGTTGTGATGATTTATTAACCTGAGATAAAAACAAATCTCGATTAAAGCTTCTAAAAACTCATAGAACCTGAACCTGCATTGTCATTTAAAATATCATCATAGGAGTGAATGAAAAATGATATTTGTGTGATATTTTTTGGCAGTTTTTCCTCACCCTTGTTGAGGGTGTAGGTCAGAGGTCAGAGGATGTCACACCCTGTACTCTTTGTTAAAGCCCTATGAGGCAAATTGCAATTTGTGAATATGGGCTATACAAATAAAACTTGATTGATTGACTTGATTGATTGATATTTCTCTGTGGTGTCGAAGATTAATTTGACCCAGTGTCATTATAGACAACATTGATCGGAGCAGCGTTATAGAGCTGATGGAGTGCAGTAACAGTTCCCACGCATCTGTCACACACACACACACACACACACACACACACACACATCATTACATCATTAGTGCGGATTTAATTGAAACGACTGTTAACATTATGAAGAGAAATGACGTGTAACATAAGCTCATAACCAGCTGACATTTAGTGACACTGCTGAGAGAGCACTTCTCTAACACAGCCATATTCCAACAGGCCTGCTTCACAACATGCACACTGGCGACGTGTGAGAGTGGTCAGTCTTGTCATTAAGATAATGCTCGTCCACAGTTTGGTCTAAACACGGAGCCTTTTAGGGAATTATCCTAATTAGTGTGACCATTAGCTGTAATGGGGAGTAATGGGCAGTTCGATGTTATTTGGTAAAACAACACGCCAGAGGCAGGAGGTGTTTTATTACAGCTCTATATTAAGGTCATTTCTGGAAGGTAAAGAATGTTTCCAGATCGCAGGCGAAATTGGTCAGGCGCTAATTCAGTTTCCACATCCACCAGAGCAGGGACCACCCACTACGCAAATAAGACGCAGCGAGATGGCGGCTGGATGTGTGCTAATCAGTGACCTGCAATGACAGCTTCAATCAGCTACACGTCAGCCCTCTTCTTCCAGAAGATTTCATAAAAGCCGCTGCAGGGCTAACATTTACGCAGCCGGAGATAAACGTTCGATGTATTTCTCTTAAAAAGGAAAAAAAAAAAAGAAAGAAAAGAAAACGGCTCTGCACAAAGCTTCCGTTTCCAGCTGTGGTTCTACCATTTGATGATTTAGGGAAATGACAAAAGCGGGTCTGTTTGTAACCATAGAGTACCCTCCAGGAAAAGCCCGGGCTACGTTGTTTTCATATGACACCAATCGGCTTTGCTGGAGTTACTGTAATGAGGAAGAAAAAAGAAAAAAAACACAAACCAGGGGCTACAACGAAAAATGTATATTTCACAAAGAGACAGCGGGTTCGTTTTCAGTTGAAATGTTATTGACAAAACATTGTAAAGTCTCGGTTAGCAGCAGCTTGGCTCATTAAGCCTGAGAACATAATAACCTCTGGCACTGCTTACGCAGTGCGCTGCAGTCATGTTGATTCTCCAGAGCGGTTCTAATTGCCCTGTTTGTACTGATCCCCATATGGGATGCCACACAGTCTGCAGGCCTATGCACAATCACCAGTGGGCAACTGAGGCCAGATTAAACACAGTATCGGGCAAACGTATGAAGAATGTGGATGGAGTGTTGGTTTGGTTTGAAATGATTTCCAGATCACGCAGTAATCACCATGTCCAGGGGAATTCCTTCACACCAGAGCTTCTATAAACACAGCCAGTAACGAGTAAATTGCTTTACAGGATGAATGTTAAGCAGCTAATCAGTGGCAGTGAACTCCCGAGTGTGAAATGTGGATCTAATGTCACACCAAGCCGTGTCTCTGAGATTTATGACACATTTACTCACTGATTTCCTGTGTCAGTGTTTGAACGTGGCCACGGACCATTTGCCCCACACAAACACTGCCACTCCACTCCACTGCCACTGATAACGCGTTATCTGTCTTTGTCTGCAATGCAGTGAATAGGACGTTTTCCAATGGATGTGGCTTCTCCTTGGAGGAACCTTTTCACATCGGACATGAATGATGATACAGTCACACTTCAGTCCGAACAGGATACCAGGAAGGGTTGTACTGGGTGTGTCGTTGAGGTCAACTGGTGAAATGTTTTTACAGCATGTAATATTTTCTGCAGATAACAGCATCTTGTTGTTGTGTTATTTGTGTGGCGAGGACATCAAATGATCCTGCACTCTATGTATGGTGCATATTTATTTGTCTGATGTAAATGTTATTTGAGGCAAACCAGCTGACCCCTCCGTGGGCTATACAACAACAATGTCCCGTTACCACAGTGTCTCTGCACGGCGCTGGAAAATACAGCACTGAATGAGTTAATGATGGGCTCTGTTTACCTGCAGTTTAACTGCAGTCTGTTTTCTGATGGAAACATTCTGGATATTTTGAGTGAATGACTTGATAGTGTAAAGAGAGAGTGAGGAATGGGACCACAAACACAGTAACACAGTAGAGGTTGCTATGGGGAAACATGTTATAGATTAGAGAAACATATTGGAGGTTGAAATCATTGTGCTGTTGAAGACAAGCACAGGAAACAAAGTGTATTTGAAGCGCTGAAATGAAACACTTGAGTACAAATAGTGATGGTTGATTTTGATTAAGAGCTATCCTCCGAGCAGGGACTTTCTGAGGGTTTCCCCAGATCTTAATATAGACCCTGGTCCCTGTGGTCATGACGGGGTGAGTTCCTGCAGGTTCCTGGACCCATGGTGAAGTTCCCTCAGTCGAGATCCAGCTTTTGTTGTTGGTTGCACATCGAGTTGCACTGGTGATTACTGAGCTTTGTATACAAACAGTACTTAGAGAGATATTTTTGGAAAGTGTTGACATCTAAGATAATGAGTCTGAACAAGCTACTCACAGATTACAGAAAATAGCTGATTTAATGGAAGAGGACAATACTGGCAGTTTTCTGAAAAGCTAAGCTGTTGAAGCTATAACTGCCTGAAGGGCTAATTATAAGACTAACAGATGGATGAGTGTTGCAGAGCATGTTACTACAGATGAGAGAAAGACACATTTACTTTTCAGGATCATATAATTAACTGTCTTTTGGATGCAGTAACAGATCAAAATTATATATATATATATATATATTTAGGGGGTCCTCGAGTTACGACGGAGATCCGTTCCTGAGAATGTGTCGCAACCGAATTTCGACGCAAGTCGGAACATACATTCATTGTGCCATTGTGCATACATTGTGCCACTAGATGTCGCTATAACACCACCCTACAATAGGAGTTTACTATGGTGAATTGCCTTTTGTCACAGTAGGGGTTGAGATCACGAGTGTAATGAGCATTTCCTTTAGATTTCTGATATCAACCGTGTAGACCCTGTGTTGTGAATAAACCTACGGTATTGCCACGATCCCGAACGCATCTGTGTCCGTGTGCATCTCCTTACTGGCTGCCGATGCACCCCAACCCTCCCCCCGCCACCCGGCCGGCCATTTCACATAAGTAAACACAGCTGTGGAGAGACAGAGAGAGCGCTCACCAACTAGTTCCCGTGCGAAGTCTGTACATAACAAGGAAGTTCATGGGAGATGTGTCGTAACCACGAAAACAACGTAACTCACGACCGTCGTAACTCGAGGACCCCCTGTATATATATATATATATATATATATATATATATGTGTGTGTGTTTGTCTGTGTCTGGAGCTGGGTGGGGTCTCCCTGGAACCTGACCTACTCACCTGCTGCCAGCTGATTCTCCAGCACTCAGATCAGATCTTCAGTTCACCCTCTGTGGTAGTGCACACTGCTTGGCCCAGTCTTAGCTTTTGATTGCTCTTTGTCTTCTCATCTGATCCAGCGAGTTCTTTACGACAAAAATATGTCGAGTCAAACAGATGTCTGATCAGGCCTGGGCAACGTGGCTTAACACTCCACCCCACCTCACCTGCAATTAAATCAAGTATCAAATATAGGCTATGATGTCAGACAAGCTGCTACCCATCAGCCGTTCTGGCTTCTCAGCATCAGTCTTTCTGCCTCTTTAGATGTACGTACGGCAGAGATGAATGGAAATCATATGGATGCTCCCGAGTCACACATGTAGCTGTGTGATTGTCAGGCCAGTTAACTAAGCGTGACTGGAGTTTCTGTAGCCATTTAGAGCTTTGACTCGTTCCTGTTGGAAAATCCTCATCACCGTTAAGGAGCTGTTTGTCCATACGTTTATCACTAACCCACAGACTCCGACTGACACTAGTACACACGTACAGTAATTCTACACATTCTGATATGTTGTGTAACCAGCATACAAAGAGACAGGATCACATATTAGGCTGTGAATATGTGATCCTGTGTTATTGCTGTTACCATGAGACAGCAATAATGTTTCTCATCAAAGCTAATGAGGCTCTCACCACTGTGTGAGAGCAATGTCAGACCTTGTCTTCAGACGCTGATCAGTCATTATCTCCTCTGACAATCACTTCCACTATAGTCTGTTCTGCCCTGGGCTCTGTTTTCAGGATTCTTACGCTTACGTCTCAAAACGGGCAGAGGCACTGGGATCAAAGCTGTGGCCTTGTCAAATGAACTGTGTTTTCACATCAACTGAACAAGGTAATTAATTTGTGATTGTGAGATGACAGCAAGAAAAGACCACGCAAGCAAAAAAAAAAAAAAAATTACAGCTGAAAATGCAGCTTGGTGGTTAACCACTGCCACTGCAATTGTCAGTTATACCAACTGCCAACATATACTTATACTGGCATATATACAACATATGTACAACATATTTATCTGTACGCATCACGTTCTGCATGGCATTAACAAACATTATGTTGAGTTCAAGATTAGAAAATGGTCGTCTACAAGATTCTGTAAAACAATGACACGCAGTACAGTTTCCAATATAATATATAATATAAAAATGAGAAACACGTGAAATAATATTTACCTAAAGTTAACATGTAGCATACTGTTTACTAAACTTGTTCAGAGTGGTGCACTCTTACAGAATATTTTAAACTCAGTCTACATCTTAATTTATTTGATATCTTGATTTAGACTGCATATTCAAAATAACGAAAATAAAGTCAACAAATAAACCATGGTTTATAGGTTAATATTATTATACACTGGTAAGTATTATTATAGGACAGTTTGGAAAAAAACAGTTTTAGAATTGTAATTACAACGTAACATAATATTCTGTAATAGCATAAACAAATCAGATAAAAAGAAAGCAGTATTTTTTCCACTTTCCCACTTGACGTTAAAAATCTGAAAAACTACTGCACTAAACCCCAGATACTCTTTTGCTTAGTCGTGTTAATGATTTTAATTAATCTACATGGGCTTGCTGTATATTTCTCATAAATGTTCAAAATCACACTAAAATCTTTGTACTCATCATTTGGTTATTTTGGTATTGTGCTTTACAAACCATTTTTAGCATTTGTGGGTTTGAAATGAAAGTATTTGGTGCGTGCTCATGTCGCTGCTGTTGACTCCTTTCATGTCAGCTCATGTTATAACATGGTTTTGACGTGGTCTGTACGTCCACATCCAGATCACAGGGACCCTGTGTAGAACCCTCATATTTCAAAGTGCAGTTGGCACAAGGACATTTGTTTTCACTTTAGAGGGCAAGTGGGGCAGAATTAATGGCTTCACAAGAAAAGTCATTTGTGTGAGTAAAGGCTTGGTGTTCTACACTGAATGAAACCATTTGAGACAAAATGTTATGAAACCTGCCATAAATCTGTGCACTACTGTGACATGAACTCCAGTGTATGGACTTTGATCTACTAACAGCCAGGGGTTCCAGTGCATTGACAAACTGAGGAAATGTTGATGCTTACAATTTATTTTTGTCAAGTATTACACAATCAGGCGTAAAATTTCAGTCAGATTATCATTTGGAATTGAGAAAATAGAATTGAATTGAGGAACGTGACACACAGACGTCCAGCAACAATGCAAATGGTGCCAACCCATGTTATCCACTTACTGAGCACATTAATAGGAACACCTATACACCTGGGTATTCTGTAATTATCCAGTCAGCCATCATGTGGCAGCAGTGCATTGTATAGAATCCTGCAGATATTTATTTTCACTTCAATCATCATCATCAGAAGAAAAAAAAAGAGATTTCAGTGATGTGACTGGACTGACTCCATTGGCTCAGAGAACGCTGACTCAGACGTACTCACACCTGGACAGGTTGGACATGCTGGACCTGCAGGAGGCGGATGGGACGAGAGCAGAGACCAGAAACATAAGGCTGTAGTTATGTTTCTGTAGTTTTTAATTGAGCCCCTGTATACACACAGTAAATACACAAATATAAATATCACACACTTTTTAAATTTTATATTAAATATTTGAAGGCTTTGTACTTTTCTTTGATACTTATTATCTTTAGGATATTTAGTATATAGTACTTTTACTCTGTTAACTGTACACATTTCCATGGTTTGCAAAACCTATAATTATCCTTTATCTTTATCTTAATCAATGGTTCACTGTGAATATCGAATTACTTCTTCCCCTTTTAAAAGACACTACAATATTAAATGTCACTCTCTGTACAAGAAGATTTTTTTCCTCTAATTTTGAAAATATTTTGTTTTTGTAACAACATTTCCTCATATGCAGAAATGTGTTGTTGAGCTCTGGTTTAATGGAGCTATAGTTTAATTGCAGCTAAAATAAGAAAAGCGATGAATCGTTCATGACGCCCGTTAGGAAAACGATTCCTGCGGTGGTTAATGACAGGATAAGGTAAAGTAAATCCAGGAATATTACAAACATGAGCTTTGAAACACATAGTGGAAGGACTAATACTAAGCTGGATATTACTTACAAAAGAGATATAAAACTATAATGAAATACTTTTTACCATAAACATTGACAATGACTAGTTTGAGTCCTTCTTGTAATGTGGGCTTATTTGTAATGTACAGTTTGCTGCTGCGTTCTCACTGTGAGCGGTTGAGGTAACGGCTGACATCCATATGTCACAGCGAGGGCGAGTATGATCCCATCTGGGATCAGTCAGTGTCTCTGCAGTTCCCCTGGAGACTTTCTGATCTCACCTGATTACATGTGGCAGCCTCTGACCTGCACTGAGGACCCTCTCCTGACTCGGGAGATTGACGATTATTGATGCAGAAACCTTTGTTAATTCCGTGTACAAGGTTGTGCGATCACTGCAATGATCCGGCCGACTCTTCTGACCTCACCTCTGAGCTCATTCTTATCAAATCAAGCTGATTTTAAGACTTGAAATATATAATGAATATTCGAAGGTTTGATTTCCATGCTCCAGATACACAGAGCTGAGCTCTGAGTTATTCTGATTCCAGGGTGTAATTCCGGATTTAGTCCGGGTTCTGTGAAGACTGGAGCTGCTTGTTTGACTGAGCGAATCACCTGCTATTGAAATTATAAACACCGAGCAGGAATTTACATTAGGCTCCTGGTGGAAAAGTGCACTGTGCTGATGGCTTTGTCTGAACGATGAAGTAATAAAATCTCTTTTGTATACAAGAGATATTTCATCAAGGTGTCTGCACTTCTTCACTCTGGCTCTTTAAAAGCCATTTCATCCATCTTCCAATAGGAACGGAGGAGGCATGTGTGAGTGTTTCAAAACACTGCAGCCACAAGGACACTGTGCTTTTGTGATTAACCTATTCCAAAGGCCTGTCCTTAAATCTCAGTTTGGTCTTAATGGTGAACAGTTGTGTTGGACAGGAAATCAACACGTGGAAATGCCTTCGTTTAAGCCGTGAATTACTGTCATCTACACTCAAATGACACAGGGCATGAAGGATTTTGTACATTGCTTTAGTGTAACTATGCTTCTGAGTGTGTAACTGCTGCGTGCCTTCCCGCCTGAGCCCTCCTGCCTATGTGTCACTCCTCATACTGCTCTGTTTACCACGGGGAATTCCTCCAAGTTTATTTCGCAGGTTGTCTTATTGGAAAGCGACTCTGCTGCTAGGAAAAGATTGGAAGTGCGTGCACTTGTGGTTGAGCGTGGCAAGGTCATTGGTGATGTTTTAATCAGAGGGTGTCCTGCCATTTTCTTTAAAAGTGTCTGAAATATATATTTGTAATGGTCCTAACAACCATCCATGTACTATCAATATTATCAATATTTCATATGGACTGAGTTCACAGGTCCGAATTTGCAAACCCATTTGCAGTCTGTGAAAAAAACAACAACTCATTGTTTCAACAGGAGACCTCAGAGAGGTTTTTCCTTTCTCGTCTGTTAGGACTAACAGGCTGCTGATACGGCTGCTTAGCCTGCTGTTTTAGTGCTGAAATCATAATGGCCTTTCTGTGAATCCAGTCCTGCTGCACTCATTCTGGAATAAAACCTGGAAAACAATTCCAAACAAATACACATAATCCAACTCTGCTGTATTTGCAATACTTTTGCCCTGTCTCGCTCGGCCAAGTGTTTTTTGTTTGCAGGGAATTTCCCATACTGGCCTGCACACTCCAACATGAAACTGTGCACAGCTCCCCTCATGTCTCCATGTCACTGATGTCATCACTGAGAGGACACGCTCTTTATGTGTGTTCCTGGGATGAAGAAGATGGAGGCGATGACCTTCCTCGGATTCACACATGGGACGTTTGCTTTGGAAACTGTTGCAGATAAAGGTCCACGTTGTGGAAACCTTCCATCTCTGATAAGCTGAGAATGGCTTCCGCCGTGTCACATTCCATATACGTCACTGTCTCTCAGACTGCAGCCCTCACACAGGACACAGCAGTGGTTTGACACTTCTGATGCGCTCAGAGAAGTCAGACCTCTCACACAGGGGAAAACAATCAGATCAACTGTAGGTTATCTGTTAGACAGATCCAGGCTTATAGCAGCTGGACCTGCTGGAGTCTGGTGTTCACAACAAAGCCACAAATGTGTCCTCTGACCCTCTGTGAAGTCTCCTCTTCAGCTGAGTCATGACCTTAAACACGGAGGTTACGCTAAGTGATCTGGCCTTTAAAGGAGCCTCAGCGCAGTCTGACAGCATGACACAGTCCTGTGGTGATGCCATGTCATGTGATGCAAAGCACAGACTAGACATAAGATCCAGACAGAATAGATTCTACATTACAGCAGTGGTCTGTTCTGTCAAACGACAAACTGGCATCCCTGGCTTTACCTGACGACCAGCTACAATAACATGATTATACATGTAACACATAATACCACGGCTGACCAACCCTAATCAGCCATATATCCTGACAACATATTTACCATACCATTACCTTTTCAGCAACATCTGACTTTAAAAACACATCTGTTGATGCAGGTCTACAGGACCACAGGGGTTTAGCTCCACTATTAATGCGCAGTCTGAGCACGAGCTACAGGTGCTGGGTGTCGTTCTTCAGCTGCTATCCAGACTCCGAGTAGCACAGACATTGAAATCCACTCGTGCTGTCACTTTAAGTGCACTTGAGGCCTCATTTATTGCTAAGCACTTGTAAACTTTCCCATTTCCAAAGGAAGACGAAGAAAAAAAGTCTGTGTGTCCTGAGGATGTTAAGTGTAGTTTTTCATTTATCAATGGCTGGGGAGCAGCCAGGAAGAGGTGTGCAGCATTAGAGGAGCGAGACAGGACTTTCTCTGAAGACATTAGCGTGCCACAGCAAGAGAGCATTCTCAGGCTTTAGAGACACAGATATATATATATATATATATATATATATATATATATATATATATATATATATATATATATATATATATATATATATATATATATATATATATATATATATATATATATATATATATATATATATATATATATATATATATATATATATATATATATATATATATATATATGTTTGTGTGTGTGTGTGTATATATATATATATATATAGCCTATATATATAATTAAACATATCATTAATTACTAATCTGCAGACCATTTGACACATTTCTGCTTTCAGAAGTTCATGATGTTATGTAGTCTATATGCATCCAGGTGTGGACTGGCGAGTGGACAAGTGGACAACACAGGAGGAGGCCAAAGTCAATGACAACAAAGATGGGTATTAATATTTTAGAAATGAGCAGTGTTGCCAAACCACTGGTTTGCAGTTTGGTAAAATAAAGGCAGCAGAGCCAGGCACAGAGTAAACATAATCTGGATGCATGTGGATGGTGTTGAAGGAACAGTGATAGGTGAGAGGAACAGACATAAAGGGGGCATTTAGTACTTCTCTTAAGTGAGAGAACACATGGATTTGAGTCTGTTAAATGTCAACCTGAGTAAGTCATGTATCCCTTTATTTCCGTGATACTGCACAATTAAATCATTAAGTGTCATTAAGGGAGTTGTGTAATAGCCCCTCTGGTGCTGGTGGAGGACAGGGGGAGAAATGCAGCTCGGTGTCTGCTGCAGTCTGCACAGGCCTGCAAACATCCAGCATCAGCCACACTCTGCTTGTTACTCTCCCAGTTGTTCAAACAGAATATCACTACATGAAGCTACATTAAAACCACACGCGCACACACACACTTCCATTGTATACTTTACCCAGATTTGAGTGAAGATCTGAACTCTGCACGATCACTGGGGAAGTATGGAGTTTGACTGTAAACGTTGCGGCGGGGCGGGGGGGGTATGGGGGGGTGGGGGGGGGGGGGGGGGGGGGGGGGGAAAGGGTTTAATGCTCTGCATCCACTTTGGCAGAGGAGCTGAGCGCTGCTGCGCCAGGTCAACGTTCTGGAAAATGAAAGAGTCATTATGAGTGGAAACACTTGCATTATGATCATTACTTCACACAGTCATTATTACATACAGAACGTAATGAGTCATTGCAAGAAGATTAGCCTGTTAATCTCCAGGAAACGAGAGGGCCTGGAGGACGCGGAGCAGCCAGGAAAACATCCCGAATTATCAAATAATGCCTCGTGCCTGCTCGTGTAAACACCCGGTAACTGATACCTGTTTATTATAGCAAAGATGGCGGCGATGAGGTGAAGGCATTCACGTGGACTGGGCCAAAGCGCTGCAGTACAGAGAGCTATGCTCCCTCCTGGCCCAGTTTGACATCAGGCACACTAACATGCAACACAGTGGAGTGTTCTACCTCGTGCCTGTCTAATGAATAGATGTGTAAGAACTCCGACAGGCAGTTTTCAATTACATCTGATTCGAAACAAATGGCTTTTATTCCCCGGAATAGCAATGCCAGTATTTAACATGTCCATGCAAATGCCTTGTGTACTCGCTGCTTGGGTAACAAATTGCCATATCATGTGTTACAATTACCTCCTCAGTTTGGCCAGTCAATACATCTTCCCAATGAAATGGGTTGAAAGCTATGAATTATGGCCATATTTCAGTCTAAAAGAAACAAACCACTAATTGCGACGTGGCCTCTTGGTAATTTCAACAGAGAGCCCAGAAAGCCTCTCCAGCATTGGGGAAATCATTTACTGCTGCTCCTGCTTTATTTTGGTTTCAAATAACAGACACTACTAATTTGGTGTGGGCCTGACCCCTGCCCCCACTCCCCCCCTCCGCCCTCCCTCCATGCCCCATGGGGAAAACTCCAATCAGCCTACATCTCCATGCACTCCCCCCCCCCCCACCCCCCCCCCCCCCCCCCCCACACCTCCTGCGTCTTTTGCAAGCCCTGTCCGCTACCAACGAACTGGAGACCGCCTCCCTGAAATGTTTCTGCTAATTCCCATTTCCTTTATAATCACAAGCTTTCATGTGAGTGGCTGGCTGGGTCTGGCCGGGGAGGGGAGTGGTAATTACTCTGGGGTCCCGGGCATTAACCCGACCAGGTGTCACTGGATGGCCTGTTTACCTCAGTGATTAATGAATGGACTGCTAGTCTCTCACTACCCCCACCCACTGCCCTTTTATTTGGAGCGGAGCGTGCCACTGAATCAATTTGCCGAGCAGTGACAGGTATGAGCCACATCAGGCCTCAGAGGCCCCTCTCTTCTTCCCGGGGCCAACTCATCTGTTAGCAGTGCCGAGCTAATTAGGAAGGAGTGCCATGAATACAGGCAGCGTGGCCCTTGAGATAACATTTGCGTACAGCAGTTTGTTGAAACAAAGATAAATAACCTGTTGATTTATTTTGTGGTATATGACTCAATATGAAGGAGTTACTAATTGAACTTTGCTGTATATTTGTTTGGTGCATGCTGGGAAACAAGACGGACCTACAGGTTATATTTTATAAACGATAATAACACATGTTTTAGTAATCCTGGCTTGTATTTGGCAAAATAAAGTCTCATGATTCACTTCAGGTTCAGGATCCGGAGCTAAGCCAGTAATAAGCCTGTAGCTGAGTTGCATTAAAAGATTAACTTTTCATCATTTCCTTTTTTTCCGGATCAGACAACGGGCCGGGCCAGACCTCACCTGGTGACTCCCTGTTGAAACAGTAAATACGTTCTGCCATCTCGCAGGTTGCAGCAGAGCTGTTATCCGCAGTGTGATGAAAAGTGGGGTGAAAGCAGAACTGTGTCATCCCATCATGTCTGTCAAAGAGGATGTGAAAGGAAAGGAGTGTGCAGGCTTTGTGTACACAGGTGATTACCTAATCAGCATGTCCTCTCAGAGAGGGGCCAGCCAGGGTTCACGTCACTCAGCCACCACGATCCAACCGTCCCAACCCAAATACAGCTTCACTGCTATGACACAATGACACAATGACACGTGATGGACAGGAGGGCAGACACAGGGAGAGCTCTATCTTCACACAGTGAAGGTCTGGCTTTTCTTTTAGTGCTTAGTGATACTGAGCAGTTTTCTGTGTAACAGTCATCATATCTATGTGGTTTTCTCTAATGACACATTTGTAGCCATCAAAACTATACAGCACATATAACAGTGGTATTATTTTCACACTTAATTAGAGGGGAAATGATTGCCAGAGGTATAATAAGTACTGTGATCATTTACTTACCAATTACACAACTTTAAAACTGCTATTACAATAATTACGACACTGAATGACTCGAAACTGCAAGAACATATTAGCAGAATTTTAACACTGGAGCTGGTTGACACACAGTTAAGTTCATTTGACCAAATTACAAATGTAGCGAGGAAAAACTGCAGCATAGAATGTAAATACTACATAAAGCTACTGAAGTTAAAGCTGAGTTAAAAGTATTTTGAATTGAATTGAATTGAATTGAATTGAATTGAATTGAATTGAATTGAATTGAATTGAATTGAATTGAATTGAATTGAATTGGTACATGTTCAACCAAAGTTGAAGTTTAGACCTTGTATCAGAGACAAAAGTGCAATAAAAAGTTTCACATTCCTCAATGAGAAAAGTGGAAAGTTTGTTGCAGCACTCCTGACCAGTTTTTGTTTTTTTTTTTTTTGCTTTTTGTTGCCAATCTGCTCATCCAGGTTGTCACTTCTCACTTCAACCCTCGTATGAGGCACATTCAAGTGAGTCACTGGGACGTGATAATAAAATGAACCTGTTTGCTGTGATTGCAGCGTGTCACGACAGAACGCATTCCTGCTGATGTATTCAGGCTCAACTGGCATGCCATGACATCAGCTAACAGTGAACATTAAGACAGGCCATTAACAAAGCTGATGAGATACAAACTGCTGCTGCTCTCATCCCAGGGCTCTTAATGGATAGTATTTTGATTGTGTCAGCCAACAGGCCGACGACCTTTTACACGACGTCTGAAGCTTTGCCGTCTTCCAGCAGCTGTTTTTTTCCACCGTGTCTGTCAAAACAACATGGCCGAGTCAGGCGGAGGTGAATGTTGGGATGGAGAAGTGGGGGGATAAATTGTTGTGACTACCGCAGGTGGGGACATGGAGAGGGAGAGGCGTGACCAGTCGAGCTGTCACTCAGGAATGCAGCAGTGTTCATGGTACAGGTGTATCGGACACTTAGATGGCTTAATGCAGTGTTAATGAAACAAAAACATGTCAAATTTACCCTGCGCTCAATAGGCTGTTTTAACACCTGCGGTTTTCTCTGCCGTTTGCACTCGTACGTCAGTTTACGCCGCTTTGCACAGGCTGAGAGCCGACCAGAGGAATTAGGCTATCATAACATCACGGTGAAATATTACATTTCGTTCCTGGTGCCTGCAAAGCGCAGATCACAGTGGTGATTAGTATGCAAGGCCAAAACATATTGTTTCAGGCACTGAGCATGTTTCATATCTGTGTGTGGTCTCGTGTTGTTATGTTTTATATACCGCAGTCTGATATTTAGACTAAATGACTAAATGCCAGCGTGATTAACTACGAAACATTACGCAGGAAATGCTGAGGCATGACCAGTGTGTTTGAATACATTTATCTTAAAATGGGTTTTACTTTACACAAATGGCAATGTCATTTCTTCTGGGTCACTAATTTACAGTTCAAAACTTTTCCAGTTATATTTAATCAGTGGCAGGAGACAATTCAAATCCTTAACTTAATGTCTAAATACTTAGTTAAAAATATCAAAGTATTATTTATAAAATGTACCTAAAACATATTTAAAATTCCATTCAATTTCACTATTACACATTTTGATATTACATTGTCATAACTTGCACAAACTATAATAGTATAAATAGTATTCACAGTGTTGCTGAGAGTAGAGCAGATTTTATATTTTGTCAGGCTGGTAAATCTCAAATAGGGTGCCATATTCAATAAAGATATGTTTTTTTTTTTTTTTACAAAATCTCCATTATAAATGCAAAAACATGCAGTGATTTTTAAAAAACAACAACAACACAATATTCATTTTATAATATAGTTGAGGACAAATGAAAATAGAAAAAACTGTATCTTAAAAGTGAACTTTCAAACTCAACTCAAAAACACCACTGTAATTAATATGTTTTTTTATTTAAGCGCCCTGATTTGAATCCTTCTGGTGTTTGAGCTGAAGACGTGGAAAATGTCTTTGACAGATGGTGACAAATGTCTTATTGAAAGGTCCGAATTTCTGATGAATTACGCCATGATCCACTCAGTGAAACTCGATGATGTGGAGCCAAACCTTACTGGAGTCATTATGAGGAAATGCTGCTTCGGCATCTTGAATGAACATTAACAACTTTCATCAATGTAGAAGAAAGGCCTTGTCTGAGTGGTGGAAACAGCAGAGGGCAGAGCAAGTATTCAAAGAAAACAATAATGTCTTGTGTTCGCTCATGTTTTTTTTTTCCATTCCCAAAACCTTTCGGTGATTTGCATTAGTGAGAAGTGTCAGTCTGTCACACCTGCAGCACAAACATGTGAACTTCCACTGTATCAGCGTGCTGTTTGTCATGAAGGTGAACCTGAACCACACAGGAGGATGGGGGGGAGGGGGTGCAGCGAGGAGGGTGCTGGAGCTTCTTGTGACATTTGGTTAAAATTGCCCGAGCAGCTTTTGTCGTTCTGTTTTAAGTAGCTGCCGATTGCGTTCCAGCTCATCACAGAGGTGTTTGGCACGTGAACAAACAAACCTTCAGCATATAATCCTCAGGCTGAACTGACTTCAACCTCCAAACACTGCTTAATGAAGGGTTCATTGAGCACACCGTCAACCATCACTGCTCTCAATGCTGATACGGTCACCTAATGGCTTTTGATTGGATATGCAAACAGTGAACTGAATGAATTGTTGTAAGTCAGTTCATTGGCCATATCCTTCCAGGGAGTGGAGCCTATCATGGATGACACTGGGCTTACAAGAGGTGGGGTTAATACAAATAAAAAAGAAGAAGAGGAAGACCTGTACACCTGCCCAGTCATGCCGTTATCAGACCCTCTGGCTCATTTTAGTTCTTATACCATCCACAGTTACCCCTGAAGAAATGCTCCTCATGGGAGGAATTTATTTTGGAGGAACTTGCAGATAGGGGCGTGAGCAATGTCATTAAAAAGTTACAAGACAGTACAAGACAGATGTCAACACTGTAATCAAATGATTCCAATCCTATGGAGCTAACAGCTAATGTCAGAGCTGCATTCTTCTGAATACAACTAAACTGTAGGTTTAAATTGTTTAAAACTTACAAACCCTGGAAGCGGAGTTGCTGTATACTGAGAGAACAAGATCTGCCAGGAAATGACAATTCTTATATACAAACATGCAACAAGAGCAATCTTCAGCTGCCATCCATCAGAGGGTTCCTTTGTAGGTGCAGGTAGTTTGGCAGGTGGGTCATCGGTCAGCGTCTGGTTTACACCTCTCTCTCTCTGTTCCAGGCCAAAGTGGGTTGACTGGAGGGGGTCGTGGTATTGATCGAGGCCCTGGATGGGAGCCCTTGACCTATGTCTCCATTTAAAAGCTATAAAGGAAGCCCCGCTCCAGTCTAATGTTCTCCACCGAGGTGCCAGAGGAGGTGGTGGACACCTGCACTATGTCAATCTGTTTAGATTGGAAGCCGAGGCTGATAGAGCCAGCTGGGCTCTTCTATCATTAGCTCCAACGACGCTAACAATAACAGAGAGGGAGGCAACACAGAAACACATTAGATTTCGCCTTATTTATGGCACTTGATGACAAGAGCACAGCTCACAATCCAACTTGGACATTAGCTGGCTAAATTGATGCAAAGCACTTACGGAGCTCATCCACCAGTCTAGTGTCTGGTGCGATGATGCTTGTCTGCTGTAAATATTAGGTTTGAGGAATATTTCAGCTTGTCAAAACAAAGCCCCGCAATTGCTTTTAACATCCTTAATCTTTGGGTGATTGTTCAAGACAGATTCTTGACTCACTCTGCCTTCCATCTGTTCAAACAGCTCCCCTCACTTTTCTGTGAGGCTATAGGCAACAGCTACAAGGAACTTTTGCTTAACTCAGACGAAAAAAACAAAAACAAATATATTTTACAGGAAATATGCATATGTTTACACATATTCATACATACAGGTTTAAATGTGAAACGTTATTTCTGAAAATATTTGACCAAACCTACAAACATTCATTTCACTATAAGAGTTCTGTCCCAAACTCTGTTAACTGTTGTGAATGATGGACCTAATCATCAAGTTTTAAATCATGTTTATGCTAATGAGTGAATGAATCATGATCCGACAAATTATAAAAAAAGAAAAAACTTGTCAGTGTTGAAAGTTCTGAAAATGTTAATTTTTTGTAAACTTACTAACAAATAAATAAGTAATAATTAGTAACTATTTAATAATAAAAAGTAACTAAGATAACACTTTTTAGTAGTATCTGATACGTTATCATGTGATTTTATGACCATTCTAAAACCACAGAATATCATTCAACTTGTCACTTCATTTGAATAATCCATTGTTACATGAACAGTGAACATTAAGTTTGTATAGTGTGTATGGGATTTGTAGTAAATGTGTTAACACATTAAAACCACTGGTGCGGTCCTATAAATCTTTTTTCATCATGGATCTTTTAATAAGAGCCATGAGAGCTTGAAGAGAAGGCGCATGCACACACCATATGCTTGTTTCTTTGTGTGTGTGTATGTGTGTGTGTGTGTGTGCGCGCGGGCGTGTGGTGGGTCCCACTGCTAAGTCTAAATTGCTGCTAATTACCAGCTTGTTTTCTGTCAAAGCTTTCCCTCATTGTTTCCATAAACATTAACACTTACCCGATGAGGTTTATAATAGGATGTCTGTGCTTGACGGTTCTGCTGCCCGTAACCACTAAACTTTTATGGTGTTATGTTGTCAGCTTGTCTGCAGTTATCACGAGTAACTTGAACTTTTATTCATAAGCCAGCATACGCTTTCATTTAAAAAGAAATTAGAGTCAGCCGAGTCAGATTTGTCAAAGCTTTCTGTGCCGGGGACGCGGAGAGGAAGAGAAAAGAGGGAACTCTGGAGAGGAGGAGAAGCGGAAAGGCAGGGAGGGAGAAATGCCGTGTGGCCCGACAGCCCTGGGCAGGGTGAGCAGGAAAGGCACCCGTCTGGCAGTGTGGATTCTGACGGCCACATAGTTCAACAGTGATGCAGTTTGACAAATGTCAAACAGAGCTTATGAAAAGATAACATAAACACAATAGTCAGCGTCCACCTGTGTTTGTGTGTGTGTGTGTGTGTGTGTGTGTGTCACGCCGGAGTGCGAGGTAAAGGCAGCGGCTAATGAGCAGAGCCGCTCTGCTCTCTTGGATTAAAGTTTTTGTACAGTAAATCACTGTCAGATAACGGCGCGGTGTTTATAGCCTACTATTAATATTTTGATTGGTATGTTGAAGAGAGCCAGCTCCTTAATGCACACTGTCCTGGACGTTAATGGGACACACTGGCATCTCTTCCTCTGCCCCCCACTGTGTTAACAGGTCATGAATCCTTGCACCATACTGTTAGACAGGCTTTTCTTTCCCCCTTCCGCGTGTTGGGATGTGTCCGTGTAAGGCTTGGTGAGATGTTCTTGGCAGCTGCAGTGTAATTCAGTAATTCTGTAGGGCAGAGGTGTGTGTGGTGTGGGGTGGGGCGGTGGTGTGGAGGAACCTTATTGACTGAACATCCATCTTTATTCTAGTTACACAAGAATAAAATGAAAGTGTGTCTTTTTGGCCTGAAGGCGTTTAACATTTTTTTGTATGTTCTTAAAGCTTTTGAAATGTGGTTTGGCAGAATAATTTCAGTTCCATTCATTTATTCCTCCAGCAAAACAGCAATGAACAAACTAAATTACACACACACACACACACACACACACAGCCACGCTCTTTGTGTGTTTCCGTTACAGATATTTATGATCACACTAATACAGTTGTTCATCAGTTATAAAAATGCAAATTTCGGTGGAGCAATAATTAATCAAACATACCAAACAAAAAACAGAGACATTTGAACCAGATGTGTTCACTAGTTTTTAATATTTGTTTAACAACTTTGTCCATCGTTTTTATAACAGTGTAGTACTCTGCCAAGTATATCTAATACTTTACTCTAATTATTTCAGTGCAATCATTTCCTCCAAAACCAAAACGCTTACTCAACACTACACTTCTCTAACATGCCTGCCAAGTTTGCAAATGATAGGATGAGCAGCTGTAGAGAGTGGAGATTCCTCCATTTATAGTCGTTTAAATGCACAGATAAGATGATGGACATTGTCACGTCACATGTCGTTGTTGTGAAGCTGCCAGACATTCTTCTCCAGCTTTAACAGATAAGCAGCTTGGAAAGACATTTTTCCATTAGTGTTATGATTGCTTCCAATAGCTGCCATTACCAAAAAACGAAGAGACCGCTACATCCACAGCTGATGCTGGTTTTCTTGGGAGGACTGTTTCACTCAATTAGCTGCACTGATGACCAGATCATAAAGCCTGATCAGAGGAAGTAACGTCCTCCAGTTTAGTCCAAGTCATGTCCAACGTGTTTTTCATGGACATCTTTTACATCCATGTTGAGGAATCTCTTCCACGTATCTTGCCCCTAGTCAGGGCTATACAACGGTGATTATACCTGTCACCTCTTGTTATTGTCTCCAAGGCCATCATAGAATTACCACATGGTTCCTGTGTTCCAGGCGTTTCTGATTGTTTTTACTGAAATCCACATAAGACTCTGCAAGGAAACTTCTCCAGTGATTCCAGAGCCGCATGAGTCACATCTGGGAGATTACTACTGTACCTGTAGGAGCCATATAGTAACTGCTAATTAATAACGTTTATTTTGCGTGACATGCACATAAAGAACTACAGTTGGGATAAAATGATCGAGGGAGGGCTCTCAGGGAATCAAGGTGAAAAAGTTCATGCAGGAACAAGCCTGGATAGATGGTCCGGCCATCTTACTGGAGCCCGAAGATGAGTGGTCAGATCAACCAGATGGACAGGATTTGACAGAACAGGGAGATCAGGAAATCAAGACATGTGCTGGAACGTTAGTGTCTAGCATATAAGAGAGCTCCAGCACTATCAACAAGCTTATCGCTTAGCACTCCTCATGCCATTGGTTAAAGAGGGCTAAAAAACAAGAGAAAGGAACTTGAAACTACAATCAGCAAACCTGGAAAATACAAGTGGAAATGGAAAAGACGCAACATATTTTATTTATTATTAGAAATTTACCAAGCGGCATCCGTTGACTCTGAAGGAGCTGGTGGAAGCAGAAACAGAGCTTGTATGGATAAGTCAGTTTCAGGACTATGCTAAAGAGATCTGTGATTTAAGGAAAAACACCTGAATTAATAGAAAAAGCCAGATCTACAAACTTGACCCTATGTTGCAGGATGGTATACTTTGAGTTGGGGAATGGCTTAACAAAGCTGCAATGCCACAAGAGGCTAAGCACCCAGCCATCCGACTTCACCTTACAAACCTCATGCTGCAGCACGTAAATCAAGAAGCTGGACATTGTAGTCGCAATTATATGTTAACAATGCTGTGACAAAAGTTTTGGATACACCGAGATATCAGTTTCTTTGGAGCCTTGTTAAGCAATATGGCAGGATTTTCTCCTGTCTTATGGTGAGAGCTGTCCACATTGAGACCTGGATATGGATTCCTGCATCAACGCCATACATAGGTTTATAAGCAGAAAAGGACAAGTGAAGGTGAGAAAAGACCGAACTTCGTCGGGCCAGAAAATGAGCTGCAGAAAGCATTAAAAAGCCTGGATCGGACCAAAATACGGAATTCCATGACAGCACAGGGTATCAAGTGGATTTTCAAAATCCCAGCACCAAGGCAGTGTATGGGAAATACAAATACATACTGTAAGATAAGTCTTGAACAGGTGCAGGTACAGTTCATAGCTAGCCTGTGTTAGACAAGATGTACGAGTAAGGAGTACTTGCCACTCTTTCAGGAGAGAAGAAAGTGGCTCACGCCACGGCTCATTGGGAGATATTGTTCTGGTGGTGGATGAATCAGCTCCTTGCAACTTCTGGAACTTTAGTTGGGTAATAAAGACAATGCCAGGCTCCAGTGGTACAGTGAGAAGCTGAAGCAGGCAGAGAAAGACCAACATACTAGACAGACCCATAAACAAGTTGTGCTTGTTGAAACATGCAATGTGAACAATGTGGGATTGTATGTGGGAACGGTAATTTGTTAGTGGGAGCGCATGTATGTAAGTTGGAGTTGTAGATACTACTAAGCTATTTATCTACACCGAACATCAGCACAGCAGAATCAAGAAAGATCTTTAGGTTCTCTTTGTTGTCAAGCTCATTGCCAAGAAGGCTGCACAAAGGTGATGGTAACTGTTGGACTCACTGGATGTGAATGAAAATTGAATAAATAAAATGGACAAGCACCGAAGGCCCTCTGGTATTTTAATCCACACGGTATATTCCAACAGCCTGCAATCAAACCAAATGAGAGCGGACTGGACATACAACAGAAGGTTGTAAAATTAAAAACATTTGCCGGAAACTGGAGAGTATGATTGTGTTGTGCATGTCTTGTTCAAATAAATATCCAGACTTGTATCCTGCTGCAGCTAAAATCAAACCCTGAACAACTCTGATTGTGGAATTAGAAATAGTCCCACCAATTTCATGCTTTTGTCCCCACGCCGTGTCTTTGATACTGGGTTAATCGATTCAGAATTACTCATAATTGCAGTAATGTGATGCAGCTGCAGTCAAGCTGTCATAATATCATGGGTGAAACGAATGAAAACATCCCCGTACTTCCATGTAATGGAGTAGAGGGAATCATTTGTCAGTTCACAGACATTAGTAATCGTCACTGTATTCTATTGTTACAAAAAGATCTAGGATCCGTGTGAATTTCAAGCAGTCACTTAACTGCGCAATTTTATAATGCGACAGGATATATAGACGATAGAAAAACAGCAAAGCTGTGAGAGATGTGATGAAGTCTGCAACTAGTCTGTTTTACTTGTTGAAATTAGATTTATAGTCTTGGATCATATATTTTATTGTTTTCATGAATGCTGGTTAGAAAATGAACTTGTGTCATGTCTTGTTTCTGTGTTGGTATTATTTCCTGTTTTATTTTGAAACCCTACCCTCCTTACGTTAGGTCGCTTCCCACTTCCCTTCAGGTGTTTCCCATTGTCCTGATTGTCATCACCACCTTGATTGTTTCCACCTGTTTCCCCTCCTTCAGTTTGTTAAATAGTCTGTGTTTCCCTTCGTCTTGTGCCAGTGTGTCTTTGTCTGTTGACCGATATCACGAGCATTTTGATTCCAAGCCATAGTCTTTGTCATCGCAGTTTGTAAGTCGATATTTCT
>JAFBJQ010001392.1:163544-198897 GCA_016785345.1 Trinectes maculatus
ATTATTATTATTATTATTATTATTATTATTATTATTATTATTATTATTATTATTATTATAATGTAGTTGCGGTGTTGCGAGCTGGGGAAATCTAAACGCCTCTTGGGTTTGTATTAACCTTATTGAAACGGATCAACACAATGGCAAGACCAGCTGTGGTTTTCGAGGTAGGCGAGGACATATGTATATATATATATATATACACGTGTGTGTGTGTGTGTGTGTGTGTGTGTTGTGTGTGTGTGTGTGTGTGTGTGTGTGTGTGTGTGTGTGTGTGTGTGTGTGTGTGTGGACACAATCAAACGAATGCCATTAAAATGTAAGAAAATCAACTTCAAAATCAATTAAAATCAATAGAATCATTTGTGATCGTGTAATGAAATGACACGCTGACACGCACGCGCGCGCGGTCCGTGTGGAGGTGTGAAAAGAGGCCTCGCTAGTTTGTCTGGCTTTTGTGTTTGTGTCACACGGGCTGTTGTGTGAGGACAAAGTGTAACAGAAGAATACGAACACAAAGCACAACACACACACACACACACACACACACACACACACAAGTGGCTGTTTGCGTTCAGTAGAAGCGCGTTTTTAGGCAGAAGCTGATAAATGATGGATGCAGCTGCAGACGTTCAAACGAATGACTTGTTGGTTTTAGAAAGAGCCTGCAGCCTGCAGCCTGCAATGAGACGACGAGTTTCCCGGAGCCTGAACGCATCCGCACGTCCCGGCTGATTTCAATCAAGTCAAGTTCAAATAGTTTTTTTTGATGGAATATAATAAAATAACATCAAATAAAATATTCCGCGTTGAATGTTATATTCCGTGGTAAAATACGTACACGAAAACACAGTGTCGGTTTGAATACGCTGTTAATAACTCACCAGAGCTAAGACCATGTTATTAAAAATAAAGAAATACAATTGTAATACACTGGCTACAGTGTTAAACAGTAATTAAGTATATTACCATGTAATGCATATAATAATAACGTTTCAGTATTGTGTACTGAAACATAATGGACTGTTCAAGTGAGAAAAGAGCAAATCTGCAATAATATGCAATTCCATGATAATACCTGTATGTCAAAACTCTGCTGGTTGTTGGTGCTTTTTAAAATAATAATATTAATAATCAAAAGTGAGCCAAATGTAGCCTAAATATTGAGCTTTTTCTTCCCTGAAACGGAGAGCTGGACCGAAAAGAGAAAAGAGAAAAGAAAAGAGACAGAGTGCTGCTCTGCTTTTCATTAGGTCCCCAGGGAAGTGAGCATCACTTCCTCCCTCTATACCAGAATACAATAAGCAGTGGTGCCAGCGCACGTGTGAATCCACATCTTAACAAGAGACGCGTGGCTCCTGTTAAATCAAATACTGACAACATTCAACCAGGAAACCGTTTACAAGCTTTTGTCACATAGCTCGCCTGATTATCGTCATTTACACAAAGGAGCAGCAGTCAGGAAGTGCAGTTATTGTGTGTCAGTTGTGCTTCTTGTAAATGTTTGTAGGTCCTGAGCCATGTCAGCGTGTCTGCATACAACTGCTGCGCCTGTATGCTAACATCATCATCATCATCATCATTATAAATATATAGTGTGCTGCACACACTGGACTCAAACCTAATTTTACTCCTGTGTCCTTTATAATAACCAGAGAACAGCGTTAGTGAAAATATATTTAATAATTAATCATAGCACAGATACACAAAAGGAATGCAAAAACAGATGGGTGAGTGTGGGTCTTTAGAATAAAAATGGTAGACCTACTGCAGTGGGTTCAGCTCCCTCCTCAACAGCAGCCAGTTCCTGGTGAGGGAACACATGCTCGGCTATGACAAAAACACACGGCTGTTGGAAGGTGCCACCTTGTACAGGTTCAGTGGGGCCTGCGAGTCGTTTGGTTTGCATCGGGTGGGCGTAAACAAACATCTCCTCCATGCCATCATGGAGTCTGGTCCTATCCAACATGTGTACAGTGTGAGTGGCAGAGGCTCTGTACGCAGAGTCAAGAGTGTGTGAAGGCAGAGGTTCACAGGGCAGAGGGCCACAGGGCAGAGGGCCACAGGGCAGAGGGCCACAGGGCAGAGGGCCACAGGGCAGAGGGCCCACTCATTCCTCCTGAGAGCCATCTAAATGGGAGCCTTCAGACTGATGCTCAGCTTCAGTCCCAGATCTTTCCTGTTCAGACAGCTGCTCGCTGCTGGGGATGGAGTTCTTCTTCGGACGGCCTTTCGGTTTAGTTGGTGACTCCAGGCCTCCTCCCTGCAGCACCTACAGATAGAAACTCAGGTTGAGGTGCAAATATACAAACTGACCTCCAATCAGAGGCCGTCCCAATGCAACACACCAAAAACACAAACATCCAAAATATTAGCTATTACAAATAGTAGAAAAAGAATATCTATGAATAATTTTCCAGATTTATGTTGATATTATTTAATCATATGAAATTCCAGTGCAAACAGAAACAGTAAAGTGAGCATCACAACTGTTGATTTAGTCTGTTCCTAATTCATGCAGGGCCATGAACATCTCTTTTATTAATCTGATTTTTCCATTTCACTGAAAATGGAAAAATCTGATTAATAATGTCTTCTTCTTCATCGTAAGAAGAAAAAGAAGACAAAGAAGAAGAAGAAGAAGAAGAAGAAGAAGAAGAAGAAGAAGAAGAAGAAGAAGAAGAAGAAGAAGAAGAAGTCGGAACGTGAAGAATTACTCACAATTTTCTTCCACTTCATCCTTCTGTTCTGGTACCATGTTTTCACCTGCAGCTGACTGAGACCCAGAGACTCAGCCAGGTCTATTCTGTAGGAACAAAACCAGACCTGTCACACACCACCGTCCAACATCCAGGCCCTTCAGAGTTTGGCCAACAGAACCTGACGACGTTGTTTCAGTGAGGGCAAATGATCAAGTCCTGTCAGTTATGTCTCATCGTTCTGCCTAATAAAGCCTCACTTTTTACTCATCAAGGCAGAAAGTCATTTTCCAGCTACAGCCAATGAGGTCACGACCCCCTTTCTTTTCTTTTCTTTTCTTTTCTTTTCTTTTCTTTTCTTTTCTCCCTTTCTTTCAGCATGGGAGTAAATCATATTCTACAGTTTAGACTTTACATAGCCTACTGTGTGTTTACATCAAATGTAATAATGTAATTAATCATTTAATGTAATTGTAATAATACAATGTTATTGTATTATGTGTGCTGCAGAGAGTCGTTTACCATGACGTCTATAATGAATAAAATAAAATCATACACAACACACACACACACACACACACACACACACACACACGCACAGAGTAATCGTACCTATCGGGCGTGGAGAGGTACTTCTGCTTCTCGAAGCGTTTCTCCAGGCCCATGAGCTGCAGCTCGGTGAACACGGTCCGGCTCCGGCGGCCCTTCTTGGCCTTGCTGCCTCCGTCGGCTCCGTGCTCCAGCTTCCCGCGGAGGTGCAGGTCCAGCGGCACGTGGTGAGAGGGCACGCCGACCTGCAGGCCCGGAGCCGCGGACAGCAGCGGGGGCCCGAGCGCGGAGCCCAGGGAGCAGGCCAGCGGAGACATGGGGAACTTGAGGAGGCTCGTCTGCTCCGCTTTCAGCACTGGAGGAGGAGGAGGAGGAGGAGGAGGAGGAGGGGGAGGAGGTTTGGGTTAGTTCATAGGCACCTGTGAATCGCCTGTAGAAACGTTATCAAACCGTAGAGTCGGATAAGGTCAGAGTTCATGGATCCATATTCCCTCTGTAGGTCTCTACAGCCGTGTCTGACCATGCACTGACATTAAGGAGTGCTGATACTATAGGGCCTTGTCTATACAACAACCCTCATCGTTCTTCATCTGCTTGTTATTATTTCTTGTTACCGTGTATTATTATGCTCCATTCAAATCTTTCTCAGGCGTCCGACACGGTCCAGACGCTGCGTTACGCAGTGCTGGATGGATCCGACATGACTGAGTCGTTTACTGAAGCTTACTGAAGACTGAAGGCCGGTGTGAGCCGCACTAAACACACACACACACACACACACAGGCCTCTCCCGCAACTCTCCCTTTACCCCCTGGTCCTGTCCCATATGTGTGTTAGAAAAAACAACAACGATTTTTTTACACGATTGTAAAAAAAAAGTAAAAAAAAGATTCACCTCCAGTTTCCTTTTTTACACTGAAGCCCGACAGAGAGGGCGGCTTTTATAACGCACGCTCCTGTCAAATATCACATAGTGTATTTGTACTATTACAAATAAAATTAGACATTTCCTCTGACAAAAATATAACTGCGTCTTCCACCTATTTCCTATAAACTGAAACTTGTGTTCCACCATTTCAATTTCAATTTTGCCATAATTCATATTATTCCTTCAAAATTATATTAACTGTTACCACAGAAGACCAAAGTTATTATTATATTATATTATATTATATTATATTATATTATATTATATTATATTATATTATATTATATTATATTATATTATATTATATTATATTATATTATATTATATTATATTATATTATATTATATTATTGGAAGCACATATTTTTTACGAAAATATATAATAAATATCAATTTTAATTAATACCCCGCTATAAATCATAACTTTAATTTCATAAAACCAGTCACACTGACGCACGCGGCCCCCTCTCTTACCCAGCTGGTTGTGGAAGGGCCGGGCGGACAGCAGGGCTTGTACCCCGAACTTGAGGAGCTCCCCGGCGGCCGGAGCGGACGCTTTGTGCTCCGGGTGATCAGTCAGGATTTCCTCGATCATAAAACTCCTGTAGCGGTGGGTTCTGTGGTCGCCGTGGACGTCCGGAGGATAGTAATGCGCCCCCATGTCCAGAGGATGCTGCATTATCTGAGTGCGCGGCCGCCTCAACAAGACACGCAAGAGCTGCCGCCGGTGATGGCTCCCTCAGTGGCCCAGGCCAGCTGTCATAGTACTGTACTCCTTACCGCTGCACGCGCCTGATAGTCCGCAGATGGAGCTCAGAGTTATCCTCAGGCTGTGGAGCAGAAAGCAGCGCGGTGATTGCAGGTAGGTGGAGGCGCTCTGTTGTCCCGACGGCTCCGTGCGTCCTGTGCGCCTTTACGCACCGCCTCACAGCGCGCTGCGTGACGCTCCGACACTGACTCTGAGGCCGTGAACGAGCCCGTGGCCAGAGACTCCCGCTAACTCGACTGCGGTCATGCCCACTCCTTTGTGCGTGCGCGTGTGTCCGCGTGTGTCCGCGTGTGTGTGTTTGCGTGTGTGTGTGTGTGTGAGAGAGAGAGAGAGAGATGGGGAGACGAGGAGGAGGTCGGAGTGGATCTGTCTGCTGCGGAGCGCGTCACCTTGACAGTGAGTCGAGGAAAAAGCTTTAGGGTTTTATGAGTCTCGTCCAGGCTCCACCTCTTCAGCCTCCGTCTGCTCGCTGCTTCTCACTGAGCTGAGTTGAGCTGAGCTGAGTCCACATATAGGCAGAGCCGCTCCCGGCTGACCTGCAGCATGGATTCACACGCAAAGGCTTCCCAAGGCAACGGACAACATCCATGCTGCTGATTCTGCTAATGGCACTGAAGCCTGATGATGATGATGATGATGATGATGATGATGGTAAAGAGGACGTGGAGAAACACAGGAAGCCGGTGTTAGAAGGTAAATACATTTAAATATGCAGCAAGCAGGCTTTACCATAATAATGTCTGCGCGGTGATCAATGTGTTTTTATTAATGAGGGAAAGACAATTCTGATCATGTTCTGAATATATTGATTATGATAATCAGGATATTAAGGCTGCTGCATTTTCAGGTCACACAGGAGTCACACAGGAGTTTACACAGTAAAGAAAGTGACAAAAAAAATCACTGTCATGTTTATGCTTCAGTGTATCATACTGAAATCAGATTTAGCTCCAGTTGATTCGGTTCATTTCTATTTGATCTGGGAATCACAGCAGAGAATGTGTGAGGGCAGTGAGGTGATGACCTTACGGAGAGAGTGAAGAACACTTGGCAACAGAGGAGAGAGAAAAGCGTCGATGATGTCATTGTGTGATATTGGCAGAGATGTGGTAGATATGATGCAAAGTCATTACAGACTAATGATGATGTGAGCCCCGGCATCTCACTGCAGGCAATCAGGCCTATTCAAACCAGCACTGAGGCAGCTCAAGGAGAAATAGATCAGTCTACAGGTCCAAAAAAGAAAAGAAAACCCCTCCAGCGCACCTCTGGGATTTTTTCTTTGTGGTTATTTGGTGGATAATTTGTGAAATATCTCCCACAGCATCTTTTCAGCACGTCTCAGAGCAGTTTTGAGGAAAGCTACAGCCTCCTTAAATTAAACCTGGATCTGAAAACCTCAAAATCTAATATTTAAAGCTGTTACATGTTTGTACAGAGTTTAGAGATTAAAAAATGATCAACATTGTGAAATTGTGTTCTGTTTGAATTATTTCTTTAAGATAATAATACAGTATACAACAAGTGAGATACAGGCCAGAACAGAATAGCACAGTGTATGAACCCAGTAAACCACACAGCTTCATGTACTTTACTCAGTCTTCGTTTTAATACACAGTAGACTGCATTAATACTTAATGACCTTAAAGAAATGACATGCACATCTCAGACACAGGTCAATGAAAGCAGCACAAAACAGCATGATGTCAGGGAGGACATCGTACTATCTGATGCTATCAGATACTTTATGTGCAACTGAGATGATTCTAGTTCATCTAAAAGTGCGTGCTTTGAAAAAAAAAGTACATTTTAACTGAATTATTTATACGGTTCATATGTCATATTATTGTAAAATGTCAAATTGTTAGCCCATTAAGAGTAGGGTATGTTTTGTAAACTGTTATGAACAACACAAGCCCCTCATCAGGATGTTGTGTCCCAGTGTGCTGAACAATCTTAGATGACATGTCTTTGGTCACAGAGTTGCAGATTATCTGATGATGGAGTGATCCGTTGGTAACAATGATGAATCTGCTGCAACCCACTGGAAACTACATCTGGATTACCTGCCATTGTTGGAGCATGTCTTCCCCTGGTGGTCACCTCTGAAACTGCAGAGAGGAAACTTTCCTGCCACTTAGTCAACACAACGTCTGAAAAACTTTATATTGTGTACATTTGACTGGTTTCAATTTGGTTGTATAAAGACTTGTATAAAGAAAGTTGTCTGTTTATTAGGAACTGGTATAGGTTAACCTATTGCAATCTAATGCAACCGTCCGCAAAGTTCATCTCTCAGTGAACCTGATTCATGGAGGTATAAGATAAGATATTCCTTCATTAGTCCCACAGTGGGGAAATTTCACAGAAAGAAAGTTCCAATAACAACCTCTGACAGGCACTGCTGGGATTCGAACCCAGGATCTCCTGTTTACTAGACAGGCGCTTTGACCTGCTAAGCCACAGCGCCTCTGTGTTGTACATGAAATCAGATACCTCTAAAATATTTTCTGATCCATCTTCATGTCACTCTAGCTAGGTGTACCTAATAAACTGATGAGAAAGTGTGTTTTATGTGTGTTTCTGTATAAATGTATCACATTGTTTTCTTAGTTTTTTTTTTTTATTATACTTGTCTGATTTGACTAACTGTAGAGCCTGCTTTGAGTTACTGTAGAAACATGATGCAGCATGGTGGGCAGTGTGGACGAGTTCACAATCACACTCACAGTTCAAAATGTATTGATTGCAAAGTAGGTTTTGACATACATGCACACATACATACATACATATTTGCTTTTTTATTTGGTAAAAATATGTGCATGAAAAGACAGAGCAAATTAAATCAAATCGGAAAAAACAAGGAGCCCAAGTACAAGAATAACATAAGGGGAAAATGCATGTTACTAATCTGCTGGCATAAGTTAGGGTCCTGATGGACTGCAGCCGTTTGCTGGACGGGAGCACCTCAAATCGTTTCCAATCCTCAGATAACAAAAACACAACAATGTTTGTCTAAACTGAGGGAGAAGAGAAATGTGTGACTGTGTGAGAGCATCATTTCTGCAACTGTGCATAGTTGGAGAAGTTAATCTCTGCTGACACATCTGTCACCAGAGCCCATTAAGTAGTATTGTGTAGTATTGGACTTGATGTTGTGGCTGATTAGTGTATACACCACGCACATGCAGTTCAGAGGCAAGTGTCTCAAGACATAGTTCAAGTCATTTTATTATCTCACTTCTTCAGATTAATTGATTACAACATAATTTCAAAACTATGTCCACTTGAACAGGCAAGATCAGAACACATCCCAAAGAAAATGAATGTAAAAAACCTCACCACATGTCTACATAGAGTGTAGAAGAGCAACATGATCATTTTACTAAACAGCCACTAGGCTGCAGCAGAGGACTTCAGAAAACATTCCCTCATCCTCAAACCTCTTTCTCTGGGAGATATTGGTTATGTGATCCATTGTAGTAAAGACACAATGGTGAATACTTGAATGTCTGGGAAGAAAGCTTTCTTCTTTTAGCACAGATTATGACAAAGCAAACATGTCTTGTAATGATGTGATATACCTACATGAGAGAGAGATCAATGCATTGTAAAAGTAGGATGATGAATAGGTATGGTACCTGAGCCACCCTCCTAAAAGGAGGTCAAAGACGCCACCATCCTCCCAGACAACCTCAACAGATTTTATGCCAGATTCAGACTGCAGGTTGTAAGGATGGGAGGAAAGTCTCCACAGAGCTCACAATCAGCACAGGGCTGTTACCTCAGCCCCAAACTCTTCACCCTTCACACCCACGACTGTGTCGAACAAGGACAACACAGTCATCATCAAATATGCTGACGACACAACCATCCTGGGCCTCATCAAGGGAGGGGACGAGATGGGGTACAGGGCGGTGGTGGACAGTCTATGGAGAGGAGAATGACCTACTCATACTCAACACAGACAAGAAAAGAGAAATTAGACAGCATCACTACACACAAGTCTAGATTCTACACAAGTTTTCCCTCTGCAACAGTCTGATGGACTGGTGTGAGCCTGGAACTCACAGCAAAGGTCTGTGTGCTGTAATAGGACTGCATTCCAATTCACTCTACTTTGCACATTTTCTCCTGGAATAACATTGCTGCTACTTCTGATCACGTGCTCATCTTCTTTAGCTTCCTCCTCATCTTTTGCTTTTTCTTCTCCTCCTCATCTTCTTTTGTTTCTTCTTCTTGTGCTTCTTGTTCTTCTGCTGCTGCTTCTTCTCCTCCTCCTCCTCTTCTTCTTCTGCTGTTTCATCTCCTCCTCCTCCTCCTCCCAACCCCCCTCCCCTCTTTGGTTTTCCAGGGCTGTGGGAGCGCTATCCTGATGATGATGTATTGCTGAGACGCCTCTATGTGACGAAAGTAACCGCACCATATGACAACACGTCAGGTTGCTAAGTTAGCTCGGAGGCTAGCTTCAATTAGCTGACCAAATGATGTGGCTAGCAGAAAAACCTCCGTTTGGTACGTCCCGGCGACAAAACACCAGTGGCTTTCGAGAAATGAATGGGTCATGTTAGCGGTAATAAAGACAGCCCCGGAGCCAGGCGACAGGAAAAGGTAAGGCTCCCCGTTGCGTCTATGCTAGCTTCAGCTAATACAGCAGATACCGTTATGTAGCTAACGTTCAGTCCTCAGCTTGCGGCAGCGTGAACTGCCACCGTTACATGACTTTCTATGTGTTCATGTGAAAGAAAAGTGTTTTTCTGCCAGGGAAGCTGTATGACTGTGTAACGTGACTAATTTCAGCGAGACCTAACCTAATAAACATATATTACCGTTAAGTACAATTGATAACAGAGCTAGCATCAGTGCAGTGGACAGACTGCTGCTTGTTAGCTGAGTGGCCAAACTTTGACACATGAAGCTGTTCAGAGACAGACAGCCTGTCTGTCCCCTCACGTTCTGTCCTGTCCTGTCCTGTCCTCTCACTGAGGAGCACACTCTGGACACACGAGTCTGCTCTCATCTTTGTCTCTCCTACACTTAGTGGAAGTGGTCTGTGTACTGTCCACTCTGTCCTGTGACTGATATTATTGTTCACTAACAGAAATGAGGGACACTCTTACAGTGAGCTAAAACAATGACGTGATTGTTGTGTACGAACACCAGTGTCTTCTGTCTTACCACCTCTGGAAGAACATGTCACGCTATATTCAACAATTGTGGGCACATTTTCTCCTGTATTGAGCCATTCACATAATAATCAAATCAAATCAAATGAATCAATTTAAGATTAGCAGTGGCTCTTTTTCAGGCCATGTGTGAGTGAGCCATGTCATGAGGCGAACAGCATTAATACACTGCCCAAGCCTGGGTACGTGAGGTTGCCGGTTTGCATCCTGGATTGGCCGGAAATCGGGAGAGGCGCCACCATCTTTCCACCACCTTGGGCCCTTGAGCAAGGCCCTTAACCCCCTGAATTTGCTCCCCGGGCGCTCCTCGTGGTGTAGCCTTCTGCTCTGCATGTGTGCATGTCAATAGGTACTAACTGTATGTTGTGTACAAAAGCATGTGTAGAAAATTAATTTCCCCATGTGGGACGATTAAAGGTGTTCTTTCTTTCTTTCTTTCTTTCTTTCTTTCATAAGTCTCACCACAGTCAGCAGTCAGCTTTATTTATTACACCATTGTCTCTTCTTGTTATGAGTCAGGTGTCTGATAGTGAGTTTGACTTAACAAAAAAATAAAAGTAATGTAACTTACATGGAGTTTGATTCCATAAAAATAAATAAAGCCTACAATACCAAATAATGACGGCGACTAATAAGTGTCTGAAAAGTCAATTTATCAGCTATCCGTAATATACTGAGTATCTGGTTTAGTAGCGAGTGAATGAGGTTAGATTCAGTTCTCAGGTCTTCTTTCTATCACATTACTCTAAATAATGAGGCTTTATAGCCTCCAGTCTACAGACCATGAGATTACTGCAGGGAATGAACACTGGTGCCTGGAATCTGTATGTGTCCTGCCTCTGAAGTTGTACAAGACGTTTGCATAAAACAGCAGATTGTTATATGAAGAGTCTTTAATAGTTAGGCAGTTGAAAGATGCTGAAAATGCATGTCCCCAATTTAGTATGTTGTCCTGTCATCCAAAAAAAATAATTAAATGACATCTTATGAACTAAGAGGTTTCAGAAAATTCTTAGGTTATGGTTTCTCCATTTGGCCTGCTCTCATGAGCATGGTAGACATGACCCCGTCTGATGGCAGCATCACACCACACCACTAGATTCTTTACTAGTAAATAATAAACAGCGGGGACATCAGGAGAAATATGAAGCAGCTCTTTTGACACAGTAACTGTTTGTAGTGAGATTCTTCTAATTCCACTGAGACAGAGTCCCATGCTGTTGTATTACTGAGGCTGTGTTTGTCTTGCTGGTTTCCCTGTTGTGTGATTAGGATCCCTCCACACACACATTATCACTGATTTAACATGCTGTTAGGAGCACCATTGTGTCAGCCATATTGCTGTATTAGAACATTTAGGGGAAGTGACTCTCACATCCCACACTCATTAGCAGCATCCCTCAGCCTTCACACCATCTTTCAGTTGTCCAACAACACGCTGGCTTCCCAGTGGACATGAGCATATGGATCTACCAGGAATGTGTCAAGCATTGGGGTGAATATGTGTTGATTAGCTGTTGAGATTTATTTGTGGTCATTATATCAGCTTATCTTCATAGAACTGTTAATATCGGATGATGAAGCATTACATTTGGAATTCTGTCTCATTTACCAGCTTGTCATCATCAGGACTTTCCATTCAACAACGCATAGTGGTGTCAAGCTCCCGGCAACCATACTGCTCAACTAATAGGATTAGACTTTTTATTGAAAACACTAACTAGACGTGTGGATTACAGTGAAGAAGTCCCAAAACAGCTGTCAATGGAAAAAAGAAGGGCTCTAACTTTACACCATCAATAATTAACAGAGCACAGGAGCCTGTATAAGGAAGAAGGATTTGTAGTTAATGAGGTGACTTGGGATTGAAGACACAGTAGCATTTTAAGTAGGAGTACTTGGTTGTCAAAAATAATCCACTGTACATTTCTTAACTTGGAAACGTAAACACTTATAAAAGCAAAAACTCAAGTGATTATACAGCACTGTAAAAACAAAATGAAATACTCAAAAGAAAATCCACCAGTTAGACACTGTCATCCATCATAACAGCTACTGTATAAAGTTTGATTATTTTTGTAAAGTAAAACTATCATGACAAATGCTCTGGACAAAGCAGCTACCATAATGATAATTCCTTAATTAATACCATAATGACTTACGTGTATGTCTGATCAGAACAGTGAACAGTGTGTATAGAACTGAAATAGAGAGATGAGAGAGAGCTAATGAAGTAAATATATTGTGATAACTATTAGCATTTTATTGCCCAGTACCTGACCAACTGCAGTTGACAATAAAATGAAGGGAAATTAAATGTAAAACAATCTTTACATTGTTTTAATGAGTCATTGGTGAGCTTTCAGTTTAATAAAAAGCAGCCTGACTGTTTTAAAGAGGAAGGAAAAAGCAAAGGTCAGGGCATCATTTGCCCATCAAAAGTTAACAGGTGATGGACACTGAACCTGCTCAATTGTTAATGGACCACAGTGAGTCAGAGAGCTGTGAAGGTGCACAGTTTCACCACTGCAGCACCAGTTAGCACAAGTGGTGGGGCCATTGTGGCCCTTAGTGTAACACGAGAAACAGTTGGTCCCTAGAGTCAGAGTCACACTCTACGTGACACAACGGAGCTATCAGGTTACTTAAATCACATGTATAGGAGAAGTATTGCTCTCACGCTGCCCAATCACAGGTGGATGTGTTGGTTTGAATAATGGATGAGTGTGACATCAGCCATGGCAAACGGGAGAGATTTGCCTAGTCACTTAGGCAGTGTAAAATATTCTTACTGGTTGTAACTCAGACAGGTACTGAAGTGGACTCTGTGTGACCTCATCTAGAACCTTCTGCCTGTTGTGGGTGTTGTTTGTACCTTACCACCTATGATCTTAGAAGCGCTCTTAGCTCCCGCTGTGGTCCCCAGAGCGCACCCACCAGCTCCCAGAGGTGCAGTTGTCAGACTGACACACGAGCTGCTGACTTGGTGGCTCAGTTCGCTCATTTCCTCCTCTCCCATGGGTTATCCTGCCAGGCAACCCGGCTCGCGCGGCTCATATCTCATTTGTGTGCGCGCCCTGTGACTGTTCGTATTATCAGCACAACCTTGGCTTGTGCTTGTAAGCTGATTTTTTTTCCCGTCTTTTCTTTTGTCTTTGACACAATGTCTCTTCACACCTTTCAGCCCCACTGCCATGGCAGCTGGTGTCAGCATACTGAGTGACCTGCCTTATTCCATGCCGGTAACCTGCAGTGGAGAGATGAGCACAGAGATGGAAGCAGGTAGGACAAGCTTTGCAACACACAAACAACATCAGGAATGCGGAAGGTTATTATGCTGATGACTGTAGACTTGAAGTGATATGTGCCTGTGATGTCAATTATGTTAAGTCAGACAGTAGGTGCTTTACTGTGAATTGAAGCGTAAGGCTAAAGTGTACTCAATATAGATTGATGAAGGGGTCAGATTTAGGGATGTATGGCTCTCAGATGATTCAAGCCACTTTCCTAATACTTTAATACTGTTGCATATAGGACATTTGCTACTAAGTGAATCAGTCGTTTCAAAAATATTTCAGTACGTGCTAATGGGTGAAAGAGAAGAGAAGTGATGAATGGGGCTAGTTTTCAGTGTATTTTGTGGCCCTGTCTCCAGCAGCCAGTCCTCTGATGCTCTCTGTGGCCACAGCCCTCTCCCGTCTCTGCTGCCTGTCTGCCTGCTGTTTCCCCACACTGTGAGGCTCAGTGAAGCAGCATTATCACTTCACTTTCATTTCTCCAGGCTTAAGGTGGACTGGCTGCTGAAGGGTTGAATGGGTTTACAGCTCAATATCTACACTAATGTAATGTCTACATTAGTTACTTGTGTCTACAACAGTCACTGTCAAGACCAAACGACAGACAAATATAATGGTGAAAAAAATGTTTCATAGTCACAGATTTTGTAGTGTTCAAAGATCACAGCCCAACACATGTCACATTGTGTTATGTAAACCACCTGGCTGTTGCTGGTCCAATCAGAAGCAGAAAAGGGTGTTTGATTGTTAGAGCAGTGGGTGTTGTGTTTTCAGGGCTGTACTCCACCAGATGTGTGGCCTTTTAAGCAAACAAGGCATTTTCCCCATTCAGCCGCAAGCTGTCTGCCTCAGATCTGTGTGTGCGCATGGCAGTCGCCCCCATATATACACACCTCCCACTGACGACTTTGGAGATTGTTGTCATGGTGACACTTTAGATGCTGCTGATCAACCGATTTGTTGTATTTACCTTGATTTGCCAGTGGTTGAGTAGTGTGCGATGATTCACCATGGGCAGAGAGCTTTTGATCAGGAGCCTTTGTTAATACGGAGCTTCACACAGTGCAAGTCGCACCAAATCCTGCACTGTAAAATGCAGCAGCACACAGGACGACGCTCCTTTGCCGGGGAGGTGATGCCGAGCGGGAGAAGGCATGATCACAGGCATTCAGCTTTGGGCATCCTGCTGAAGGCCCTGCAGCGCAGACGCAGTTCAGCCCTGGAGGTTCTCTCCTTCTCCTCCCACATGGTCATGGTGGTTGTCAGCGTGAACCAGCCTCTGGCTCCCACCAACTGCAAGACCAGGAGATGTAACCTTAGTGATGACATAACCAGTGTTACAGCATTCAGGGTTTGATTATACCTTTGACCCTGAGATAGGCTAAAATGATTGTTCTTGTATTTTGTACCCCAGCTGGTGCAAGGGTTCCAACAGCAAAGTACACGAAGATGGGAGAGACACTGAGGCACGTCATCCCTGGTCATATGCAGTGCTCCATGGCCTGCGGTGGGAAAGCCTGTAAATATGAAAATCCCTCTCGCTGGAGTAATGAGGAGCAAGCAATCAAAGGACTCTACTCGTCCTGGTACGTTGGCCAGTCTCACCACCACCTTTCACACAGCCCTCACTGTGCCCTCAGTGTGTATATTCTCTTTGCTTTCAGTGCTGCTCTCGTGAGTATGTTTCACTGATGTCAACATCAATAGTTATGTCTCCTGGTTAAAGGCAATTAGTAAACAACTTTTACGTGCACCATCAACTCACAGAGCATTACAACATACTTACACGCACACACCTTTACATTGCACATTCACTGAAATGAAAAGACAGAACATACAGTATGCCTGGTTTTTGCTTTGCACTGTGATCTGGTCAAATAAAAATATTTGAAAGAGTTAGATCTTAAGTTACAGAGTGTTGGAATGTTTAAGAGCAAGCCTGTTCCTCTCTATTGGTAAGCATCTTTAGTTTTTGCCCATAAATATCTTACCTACAGATTATTATCAAATAATTTTTTAACTTCATAAACTATGAGACTATCTTGATGCAGAATACACTGAAACTATAGCTGCGATTATAACTACACCGCACGCATCTTTTTTGTAATTTTGTGACCAATTCTGTCAATACACTTGGCTCTTTATGGGCATTACTGCTGTGTTAACCTATTCTAATTAGGAATAATTAGCATGCGCGTTTGGTAAACAAAGGCAAAAGAACCAAGTGAAAGAACCAAGATCCAGTTCTGCAGTTTAAGAGACTGTTGTGGATCTGACACAGAGTTTTAGAATCTTTCTTGAAAAAAAAATATTAAAGATAAAAGATAAAAACAAGTTATTGGTGTTCAAGGCCCATTTTTATTTGATATTTGTTGTCTATACTACAGTTTCCCTTTCTTGTCATCATCTCCTACAGGATTACTGACAACTTGCTGGCTATGGCAAGGCCTTCCACTGAAATCATAGAGAAATACAATGTAATCGAACAGTTTCAAAGGTACAGTTTTTTCTTTCACACATTGTTAAACATCATTTTATTTTGATATGTTGTGTTACGTAACATTTGTTGTAAATTAACATTAAATTATGTTCACCTGCAGTGCTATCAGGTGTAAATATTGCTGTGAATGCATGTGTTGTGTTGACTTGTGATGCTCTGTTTTGTTCAAACTTGTTGTGCTCAGGTGTGGTTTGAAGACAGTCATTAACCTGCAGCGGCCTGGGGAACATGCTAGCTGTGGTAACCCACTGGAGCAGGAGAGCGGCTTCACATATCGACCTGAGACTTTCATGGAGGCTGGCAGTGAGTGAGCAAACAAATCAAAATACATATGTAAAGTGACTGAACTTGTTTGTGAAATCATCAGCATGCTGATATTTGTAATTAAGCAGAATTTTCATGCATGTTTTCACTGAAAGACTTTTGCTGCTGTGGCTCAATACATCATTACAGGTTTCAGCTGTATGTGCTTCATGGATGCATTCAAACGTTCTTGATGGGGTTTCTATTAAATCCCCAAAAGGCCCCGTGAATAAGAAAAACATTCAAAAATCCATAAAAAAAAGCATAAACATTTTTTATCTGATGAAAGAGACCTAGAGTAATACATCATAAACTGCATTCTTACCTGTTTCACTGTATAAGTACTTGAACTCAAAAGTAAATATTTGTGAAAGAGTATGAAAGCAACACCAGTCTCTGGTAAGAACAGCAGAAGTCTTTATTTGACAAGGTGAATAGAAGACGTATGAGTCTCTATGAAACACCTTTCGTGTGTATATTAGGATGCTAAAAGGGACTGAGTAACAGAAGTAGGTACTGGTACTAAGGGAGAGTTTTCATTTTCTTCACACACATCCATATTGTTTTTCTGCCTAAACCTGGAACATGATGTGGTCCCTCGTAACCAAGTAATTATCAGGGGACTCCACACATATGATATCTGTTGACGGCTGCAATTTTGCATCTTCTTCCTAACAAGCTCTCTTGAGATTTTTACCTGAGTCACCTTATGACAGCATTCACAGTATTTTGATTAGTAAAGTATTTATTTTGAAACTTCAAGGAAAGAGTGCAGTATGAACACTTCTTACTTTGCTCTTACAATCACGCACAATCCTTCACTGAACAAACAATATCCTAGAGCCTCTCTCGGACGTATAAATCATTACATAGATGTAACGATGGCAGTCAAGCGGGGAATCACACAAGTTGGGACCTGTGACACATGGTTATTTTTTCAGTCACCATTTTTTATGCATGAAGAAGATTAAATCAGTTTAATCAGGTTCACAATGCATAAGAACCTGTTGAGATCCTAATTCACCATCCTAATTCACCAGAGGCTATGAAGAAAGGTGAATAAAGACTTTTGTTCATAAGCAATGTGTGTTCGATTAACAACTTCAAATGATGTCACAAGAGAAGAAAAGTAGGGGCTGGATTATTGAGGAGTGATCACGACAGTAAGCACTGGGTGGCGTTGTAGTTAATGTAGTTCCCAAGTTTTGATATGGAACAAGAAAAGATTGCTGCATTCATTTTAATCTTATATTTTAACTGTTGTTTGTGTGTCTGAGATTCTCAGAGAGGTGCAATGCTAAGTTAAAGACTATCACTTAAAAACTTAAATTTGAATTTATGCAGGAGAGAGATGTTTGGAAGACACATACCAATTGTTTTTTTTGTTTGTTTCTTTTTTAGTCTATTACTACAACTTTGGCTGGAAGGACTATGGTGTGGCTTCTCTGACTACCATCCTGGACATGGTGAAAGTCATGTCATTTGCTGTCCAAGAAGGGAAAATAGCAGTCCACTGCCATGCTGGTCTCGGAAGAACAGGTTCGGAGCAACAGCAGCTTGGATGCACTTTAGGCCTCATGTTGTATTTGAAATGCCTCTGTGCTAACTATAGCAGTAGTTATATATCCAACAATTCAGTAATGGGGAGGAGAACTGCAAAAAACAACAACAAGGGTGAAAAAAGTACTATTCTACCTTGGGTCCCTGCAGGACCTTATTGTGAAAAAATACAAAAAAAGTTACTTCTTCACTATATATACTAATTTACTACTTACTACAACTCAAGTGCTTGTGAGAGCCAAATAACCACGGGGCAGTAACTTTTTTTTTCGATGTGTAGGTGTGTTGTTGGCCTGTTACTTGGTCTTCACATCCAGGATGAGTGCTGACCAATCCATCCTGTTCATGCGAGCCAAGAGACCAAACTCCATCCAGACCAGAGGCCAACTGCTGTGTGTCAGGGAGTTTGCCCAGTTCCTGGTTCCCCTCCGAAGCGTCTTCTCCTGTGCAGAACCCAGAGCAAGTGCAGTCACCTTGTCCCAGTACCTTACCAGACAGCGCCACCTGCTGCATGGCTACGAGGCTCGGCAGATGAAGAACGTGCCAAAAATTGTACAGCTGGTGTGCAGGCTCCTCCTCGACATAGCAGCCAACAGACAAGTGGTGATTGAACAGGGGTGGGTGGAGATCCCTGACATTACCGCAGAGGTGGAAAAGACTGTGTCCCAGCAGGCCCTTCAGCAGCTGGGGAAGGAGATGCAAGGAAAGGGGATTCCTGTCCCATCTTGTTTATCTCATCCACTAAGCCCACCAGCTCCACAGTTCAGACCCTCTTGTGACCAGCCTCTGACTAGTGACAATGATCTGGACCCTCTGTGGAGGCTGCACAATGCAGAAATCCCTCAAAGACCTTCTTTGTGTAAAACCAGGAGCCTCAGTTACAGCGACACTGTCCTTCACAAAATTGGACAACAGCAGCTCCATTTCAGAAATTTGAAGACCATCAGTCCATGCAACTACCTGATGAAACATTCCTTGTCTCACAGCAGCCTTGCAGCCTATAAACCCAGTGGACTGTGTGAACTCTGTCCTCAGGATATTATCAGCAGCATTCAGGACCCAAATACAGAAGCAAAGCAAGACACTTGGTCTGCCTTTATAAAAGAACAGAGTTCGTCTTTAGATCTGTTAGTGCAGGGCAGAAAATCCCACTGCAATGCTGCCATACTGCCAGCCTCATCATGCAAAAGCAGAGGTGTGAGCAGCGAGCAGCAGCCAGACCTGGATGTGACAGAGAGGAGGAGCAGAGCAGAGAGAGGGAATGTCACAGGTCCTCTCATTACTCTCCAGTCTGAGCTTAGTCCAGAGAAGAGACGCCTGCTGGTGGCCAAAGTGTTGGCCATGGACGTGACGGACAAAGATCTTCCCTCCAGGGTCTCAGAGTGGCAGGTAGGCTTCTCCATAACATGCAAGCACCAGGTACTAATAGAACATGACCGCTCTCTTCTTTCTATATGAATTGGGTGTGGTATTAATAAGCTAAGTGTCTGCATTAGCAATGAAGCTCAGTTGACTTACCATGAGGTCAGAGATGCAGGTCTGTATTCAGTCTGGTATCAGAATTTGAGATATTAAAGAGTTGGATGATTTCCTCCCAAACAATATGCAGTTGCCTGCAGAGCTGCTGATCAGTCACTCACCTTCTCTCACCTGTACAGTGATAATTGTAGTACAATGTACATTAATATGAAGCCTACGCTGTCTAGTGTTATTGAAATACTGTATCAACACTTCACAAATAAATAGAAGATCTGAATTGAATAGTACACCATATAGTATAAACATTCTGATCATTACATTAAGAGCAGGTTAAACAATCTTCCAGAGAAGCATCCTCTTTACATACTGGCAAATAACTGACAACACAGGTCTGTGAAAGCCGTCACAAAGTTCATCCAATCATTTTGTATGTCCCAGATGAAATGAGTGGATGGTCTTCCTGATGATCCTTTTGCCTGGCTGTGCACACAGTGTTGAGTGCATGACCAGCTAAATCGGGCCTGTTGAATGAGAGTCATGTAACACTCCTCCTCACCTTACTATCACAAGATATTATCATCTGTTGTTAGCCCTAATATAACTAATAACTGATCGTGTATTCCAGTAAGTCCACTGACAGACCTGTCTTTGTTGTAACCTCCAGACAGAGCTGAACTCCAGGGAGGGTGCGTGGGAGCGGCTGTGTATGGAGAGAGATCCTCTGGTCCTCTCCAGTCTGATGTGGTCTTGGCTGGAGCAGCTCAAGGATCCAGTCATCAGCACTGAGGATATAAAAGCTCTCAGTGGAAAGGATGTAAACCCACAGAATGCCCTCGACTCACTGGAAAAGGTACGGCCATCAAAGGCAAAACCGATAACGCTCACCTTATACACCTGATCCACTGTTCAACTGTGAAATGAATAGACCTGGTTATTTTGGTTAAATTGTATGTGTCATTCCAATTCATTATTAGGAGAATGATCTTTAAGGATTATGAAAATGTTTAAATGTAAAAGTGAAGATGTTGCCATGTGAACAGTTGGTATCATACATCCCTCTCGCTACCCCTGACAGGGGCACAGGCTCACTTTGCTCTGTATCCTTGACTGTGCTGCTCATCTCATGCCAATGCCTGAAGATGTGGAGACTAGCTTTCTCAGCCAAACAATAAAAGTGTTTACCAAGGTGAGTAAAGAATAAGCTTTTGCATATTTACTATCTGAAAGTGTGTACAGTATTTGTTTTCCATGAATTGATATACTTTTTAAACTTTAGATTGACCCTGCCTCTGAGGAATCTTTATACAAGACCCTGAAAGCAATCCTGACTCCTATCCTTCATGAGCAGCATGATAAAGCAGTGGAAATGAATGAAGACGCCTGATGGAGCCTCTACATGAACAGTCTGACAAAAGGATGAATTACTCATTTTGGGCATTACTATATTCTAAGCCAGTTCCTTGCATTGGTTTCTGCTGAGATCTGCCAAACGTTGTCTTTCACAGTTGAAGATATGTAGTAGGTTTAGGATTTTGTTGTTCTTTTTAAACGCTTTATAGACTCAAAGCACTGCCATTATCTGTGTTAATGTGCCACTGTGTGGATTTTGTCTTACGTTCTACAGTAATTTTGTGTTTGTAGGTAGGAAATGACTCAGACATGATCATGATGTTCATGTTAATGTTATTTAAATGTGTAACTCAGCTGTTAAAGCTACAGGGCTTGTGGGGATCTTATTTAAACCAAAATATGTTTTTACACTGTGCACATGCGACAATGTGTCTTATTTATTCACATCTTGTTTGAAATGCAGAAATTAGCAGAATAACTACACCCTGACAATGCGCTGTGAGGTTGCTTTGTTCCTGTAGAATGTAACCTGTAAGCTGTGGCTATTGTAAAAGCAATGCAAACTCAACTGGCCACACTGCATTTGTTTTCAATGATATGTCTTAAATACTGTGCATCTAAAAAAAACTCTCACTGTACTGTTCTGTTGTACATGCATTTCTAAAACATCAATCTGCCTCCACTATTACATGTAGGTGAAATGACCTCTGTGCTGATGTGCTGTGTGCGTGCGTGCGCGTGTGTGTGTGTGGCTGCCTCTCATCACACATTTCAAAATAGATCAGTTAAATAGATTTGCTGACATGTGATGAATGTGGAACGCTGATCATAATAATAATAATATGAGGGACAAACTGTGGAGAATTTTCAACAAGCACTATTTTTTCACTATTACTGCTGCCTACTTCTTACACAATTAAACACAACTGACTGCAAGCTGTGTGCTATGTGTCTCTGTGGATCTCATTTAGGCTTAAGCACTCATAGATTCATAGATTTTCTCATTAGAAACATTCACTGACAAAGACTTGATCATAAATGATGCCTTTATTGATAGTACAGTTTATAAGATTAATAAATTATTATAATAATACTAGTAACTAATGTGAAAATTATGCATTTAAAAAGAGAATTACAGCTAAGACCATCATCGCCATTAAGCGCGTGAGAGTTTATATATAACAAGTTCACATCTATTTTTCATGTTGTAAAGATTAAAACATGATTTACACACCGAATCACTAACAATTAACATTACCGTGTTTCTTTTTAACCAAAACTTATGACCAGGTTACTCATCTTAAAGGCAGCATTTACAAAATGTAGCCGGATATGAAACAGGCAATAAGGATTCTTTCAGCAGGTGCAGTTAAACCTTGAATTAGAAAAGATGAAATCAGAACCACAGTTCTCTCAGTTGTCAGCGTAGGTGTGTGTGTTAACTGTAGTTGTGTCCTCGGTCAGATCAACACCTCGCTCCTCAGCTCCCGAACTAGGTTCTGACCCGTATAGAAAAAATGATGACGCTTCCATGTACAACACGGGGAAGTGTCTGAAAGCTTATATGGAAAATGATATAACCTCTTGCCTAATCTGTAAAATCAGTAACTATTCTTCTAAAGAGTTTATGGTCTCAAACTCTAGTTTATTGTTCTATGACTATACTTCCCCTCAGCATTACACCTACAACATGTTGCCTTGACTGACACTTGAGCTGGACTCCTCTGTTGCCTTCAAATAAACAGAGTCTCTGTTTCTTGAACAGTATTTATCCCTTTGATTACAATGAAAGTAAATGAAGGGATTATGAAATCCCAAAATACGTTAATAATAATAATAAGTTAACTGACTGTGTTGGTATGGGTCACTGCTGCTCATCAACCCGTGAGTCCGAATACTTGTGGGTGAACTGCATTTGAGAAACTGAGTGGGAGTGAAAGTGGGTTACAGTCTTATGATTCAGAGGTTTTTATGACTTGCTGTATAATAAAAAATGAGCAGGTCTCTTATCTTGATGATAACATGCTTTGATGACGATATCAGTGACCTCATCTGAGATGGTTATTAAAGGTTCCATAGACTTAACATTCTTGCCCAGTGAACCAAGGGGAGACTGTAAATGCTGAGGACAAGAATGAAAACCTCTGTTTTTAATTGTTGTTCTTATTTTAACACTGGTGCTTCTATGTACAGTATGTATTCGCTCTGTGTGCCCCTGTTCCTATTTGTACAGGCGTCTCTAAACCTCTATAAAAAGAAAACTAAATAAAACTAAAGCGCATTTCCTGAAGGAAATGTGTGTGAATGCTGAAAGCTGTACTGAATTTGCATCCAAACTCTGCTGAATGAGCCCTCATAGCATGGTCCTCAGCTGAACAAGCTACTAGTAGTAGTAGTAGTAGTAGTAGTAGTAGTAGTAGTGAGTGTAGTAGAAAGTAAGTCTCTCCAAATTCACATCTCACACACTGCAAATTGTGTGAGATGTGAAAGATGTTGGAGCTCCAGGAGGAGAAGCAGGAACATCTGCACAGAGTGACACGGGGCAGCGCAGGAGTGGCTGATGTCAGCAGCGACATCTGCTAATGCACTGTATACATGGCAGTTGTGGTGAAATACAGTACATGAAATTTGGTGTGTGTAGCTGAATCTCTTGGTCGACCAGAGGTGTAAATGACATTAGGGGGCGCTAAAGAGTCGCTGGACCACTCCCGGGTCCAAGCCTCTGTCAGTGCGAAGTGTTCCCTCGTGCCTAATGAAAGGGAGTGACATCACTGGTGTAACAAAGACAAGAAAGGATCTGCATAAGTGGAAATTAGCTTAATTCCTTTGATGTGAACTTTCATTTTGACTGGTCCACGGTGCAGGAGCTCATCAGACCTCCAGTTGGACCCAGACAGTCATCCGAACAGCTCCGAAAAATGGGCCAGAATGTGATGTAAGAAGAAGAAGACCACACAGAAATGGCAGCAATGCAACAAGTTCAGGCAATATCCGTTCATCAGTGTCACAGTGTGATGAAAGGTGTTGATGTAGGGCACGCTCCGGAACAGCAGGGGGCTGTACGGCGCCTCTAACTGGACGTGCGCTAAAAAGAATCGCGTAGAAGAAGCAGTCAGAGGGTCGCGAGGCGTTTTGACATGGCAGACAGGTGGGTAGACTGGATTAACCATGCAGTTTCTGAATCAGTATTCCCTCGTGCTTGGAAGCGTAATTTTTATACACACTTTCTAATGACCCCGACTGTTATTCTGTAGGTGGACGAGGCGTCTGCTTGACTTTTAACCAACGTTTGCTTTTTCGCTCAGCCATGCTGGAACGTGCTGCTAGCTAGCAGCTAGCTCCACAGGGTTAGCTAGCATGTAGTAAGGAGTGGTTACCTGACGGCGCGAGCAGGGAGCTGTGCAGCAGTTAGCGCACTAAAGCAGTGCTCTGAACTGCTCCATTTGTTGGGTCTTAACCAGTGGTGAAACTGTTCTTAGATTATGTGGCACATCTTAAATGCCCAGTCACGTTGGCTGATTGTAGGCACTAGCTGTCTAATTGTAGGCACCAGCTAGCTTCCACTGTCTGTTAGAGGAGTCGTGTCGGTCCCAGTATGAGACAGAAAGGCTTGATCTGTTGCGAATGTCAAGAGTCGCTTTACGAGCTGTGTTATAAAGCAAATCCACTGAGTAAAGAATAACAACCGCCAATGTTTTTCCTCATTTATTTCAAAGTGATAGATCAGGTTATAGAATGGCGTTTCCTTTTCTAGCTAGTTGTATCTAGCTCATGTTTGCGCTATAACTGAGTGGATAAAAATTAATTATTTTGACTATTGTTTTGAGCTTAGATATAAAGTTGAACTGCTCTTTGATGTCATAGTAAATGCATTATCTGGGGTTTGTGTTGTGGGTCCACTATTTTATATTTTGCATAGCAAATAAATTATAGACAAAATAATCAACAGAGCAATAATTAAGTCATCATTTGTTGCAGCCTCATTTTAAGCAAATAATACTTATTCACGTATCTCCATTGATAAGTGTGTCAATAGGTCAACCTACAGAAATGCCTTAAATCATTTTGATTATCTATTGTTCAGTTCAGCCAGTAAAAATAAAAAGCACAGTGTGCATTCCATCTACTGAAATGTGACATTTAGCTGCATTTGTTGTATGTCACTGTAAACTGCACTGACAGATCCTGGGATTTGTCATCTTGTAATCAGTATAATCGGGAGATGACAGCCGACCTCCCTCATAAGAGAGAACAGTTGAATTGGGGGCATGTAGAGCAGTTGCGGATCCAGTTCTTCATGTGGAACCATGACCTGAATGACTCTGAGTAAGAGTCAACCCACTTATGTAACATGTTGCCTGTAACTGAGGCCTAAAGCTATTTTTGATAACAATCTAGACTTTTATTCAGACGTTAGCGCAGGTGATCTGTTTCATCATTGCCAGTATACTGCTGAAGCAGACTCCGGTCAAAATTAAAAGAACAGCTAAACATTTAAAGTTGTATCAGTTTAAAATGTCTAAATCCACCAAATGGTCTCCAACCACACACCGTTAATTTTGAATGCAGATTTAATATGTCACTTTGTACTTGTCACAGTCAGCTCGGGCAGCTGAGGGGGAGCCAGCAGCATGGCTTTGCCAGCTGCTGTCCATGGTACTGAACTTAAAATAAGCAGCCCAGTTTCTTGGACTGGACTCCATCATGCTGCTTTTGACTGATAGACTCCAGTCAACATTTGTAATCAAATAAAGGCTTAGATAGCATTAAAGCATACTCACTAATAATCTTTGGTTTACTGACACCAGCCGAAGAGACACGTTCCAGCATTTAATGCATCAGATGTAGTCCTCACTATGTCCATGTGTCCGACAGTAATCATGTCGTTTCCAGAGCTGAATATTCAATATTTCTATTCAGCTTGTAGTGAAGTGGATTTTTTTATATGTTGTTACTGGAATGTCTTTTGGCTCGACCTGATTTCATCTGGTTCCTTTTGATGTCTGTCATTGTGACCAGGAGTAAAATTCACATCCACTTTTTTATTCCCACAGTATTGTTTTTAGGATAGTTTTTTTATTGTTTGTTGGTTAAGATTACAGTCAACTGCTACACCTAATAAACTGTATCAAATGTTGTCCATTGAAGCGTTTTGGTTCTGGGTCTGTTAGCTACCTAGTTGCCATGCTAATACTAAAACATCAGGACACATCAGACAGTAGTCATAAATTATGTTTGTAATTATATTTTCTAAAATAAATAAGGGTTTCTGTTTAGAATGTTTTTATAAATTAGAAAGTAGTAATCACTCCAGATTTGGAATAACCAGCTTTTAATTGTCCACTACACAGGGTCTCAGCTGTTGACCTGCGTCTGGACTTCTGGATTCATCATCAAATCATCCTTGATCTTCTCTCTGAAGCTCTGCAGCTCACATGCTTGTTCTCACTGTGGGTTGAGGTAGTAGGTTGTATAGTTTTAGGGTCACACCCGCACTGGGAGATAACTATTCAACCTACTGTCTTTCTCAAAGTGCTAGATCCTCATCAGTCATGCCTACATGGATTCAGGCTGCTGGGTTTCTGACAACAGTGCTTGAATGGATCTTAATGTTGTTCTGATCAGCAGTCTGTGCTGCAGCTGCTAGCACAGTGTGAGGTAGTAGATTGTATAGTTGTAGGGTAGTGATTTTGCCCTGTTTAGTAGATAACTATACAATCTATTGCCTTCCCTGAGCAGTGGCATCTCCTCTGTTTTATGAAAACAATTGATTGCTCACTAACTATTGCTATGTATCCACATTAGATTCTAAAATATATTCTTTGTTTTCTTTCACAGAGAGATCATTGTCTTGCTTGTTCAATTTTTAAAAGTGTTTTTACACATGTGTTCAATGCATGGGATTTCTTGTAAATGTAGTAATAACACAGTGTAAAAAATAAATTCTTGCACAGTTTTACATTTAATAACAGTTTTATTTCCTGAACAATAACATCTGCAGACTGGTTGGTTACAGTGATGTTTGTACCAAGTTTTCTATTATTTATACAGTTACTTTTGCAACAGTGTGTAAACAGGATTCTAAAGTTGTTTGAAGGGGAACTGGTTGTATTTTTGGTTGTAGAGGAGCACAGTGAAATTTAAATGTAGTCTGTATTAGCTTTGCAATCTTATTTTTTATCTTATTTAAAAAATTGAAAAACTGTAAACATTGTTAAACAGCTGTGTGCAGTGTATTAATTGTAATTAAATAAAGAGCTCGATAGATACAACTCAAATTGTTCGACTGTAAACTTGAGGCCAAATGAGTGCTCACTGACTAAACATGCTGAAATGTTAATGTTTCTGTTAAACAATATTATGCACAGTAGACAAGACATGTCATTCAAGACAAGTCATTATTTAGTATGTAAGGTATAGTTTATAAAAATATTACAATTTTAAATATAATCCCAAAATAGTATGCATTTCGTTAAAGGTACTGAATAACACATCACAATGTCTAAATATATTATGAATGAAACAAATAGGAAATAAATGATGGCGGTGATGTATACAGAGAATAAGTCAAACACTACATGTTGGGTCCATATATACCAGCTTTAAGTTCAGGGACTGACATGAATCAAAGGAAACAGTTCACTCTACATGAGCTGAGGGATCAGATTTCCAACACATCACTCACAGCACCAGTAGAATCCCACTTATTGCATTCCATCAAATGATCACAGATTATCACAGCAGAGGAGAAATGTGTTTGTGTGGGTCTCTTTGTTATGGGGTGGGGGCCCTTGCACTTGAGCACAGAGATAGTAGTTTCACAGGTGTGACAGCAGATGGTGTTATAGCCCTTTAACATCTTATCTCGTCCTACACAGAAGAACGAGCACAGTGATTTCCGTAAATCACTGCTTAGTGAATTATCAGGAAAAAAATACATGTGTGGTCTCGTTTTAAAACTTTTGTGGTTTCATTTTCATTCATAAAACGTTTGAAAATGCTTTTGGTATTTGTAATTCTGTCAAATAAAATAAAGATTTGAATGTGTTCTAAAGAAGACAGACATCTTGTTGGGACATAAGTTAACATGAATCTAAACAGCAAAGACAACAAACAACAGGAAGGTTAATCATTTGTATACAATCAAAACACTATTACAAGTCAAGTATTTTCAAGCATTTGAAAAGGAAGGGATTTGTACAGTGCTATATTTCAGGAAATGATTGGATTATTTATTATATGTATCATTTATTACCACACTAGTAGCATTTTAACAGCAGTTTCAGCTGCTTCATACAGGGATCATTTTGATACAGGCCTATAGGATACAGCATCATTTACATCATAATGTAATATGTTTGTAAGCCTGAGGTTTTTATGAAGTTGTCACATTAACGTAGTGAAGCCAGTACTGAAGCCAGTACTTTCTACTGCAGTAGAAAGTACTGGCTTCAGTACTGGCTTCACTACGTCAATGTGACAACTTCATAAAAACCTCACGCTTACAAACATATCATTACATTATGATGTAAATGATGCTGTATCCTATAGGCCTGTATCAAAATGATCCCTGTATGAAGCAGCTGAAACTGCTGTTAAAATGCTACTAGTGTGGTAATAAATGATACATATAATAAATAATCCAATCATTTCCTGAAATATAGCACTGTACAAATCCCTTCCTTTTCAAATGCTTGAAAATACTTGACTTGTAATAGTGTTTTGATTGTATAAAAATGATTAACCTTCCTATGGTTTGTTGTCTTTGCTGTTTAAATTCATGTTAACTTATGTCCCATTGGATTATTTATTATATGTATCATTTATTACCACGCTAGTAGCATTTTAACAGCAGTTTCAGCTGCTTCATACAGGGATCATTTTGATACAGGCCTATAGGATACAGCATCATTTACATCATAATGTAATGATATGTTTGTAAGCGTGAGGTTTTTATGAAGTTGTCACATTGACGTAGTGAAGCCAGTACTGAAGCCAGTACTTTCTACTGCAGTAGAAAGTACTGGCACCACCTGCCCTCACATAGAGTCTCGTCACCGGTGGTGCTGCTTAATGGGTCTGATGGGACGTGTGTGTGTGTGTGTGTGTGTGTGTGTGTGTGTGTGTGTGTGTGTGTGTGTAAAAGAGTGGGAGGGGCGTTGATCGGCGGATCATGAATAAAACGTGGCCTGTGGTGCTGCGCTACTGTTCAGTGGCAGCAGGATGGAGTCCTGATGATCCACGCGCGCGTGTGTGTATATATAGATATGTGTGTGTGTCTGTGTGTGTGTGAGCTGACATGAGCTGACGGCTTCACCTCAGCAGCTGTACACTGTGTGACTGTGTCAGGATTGTGTGTGTGTGTGTGTGTGTCAGGGCAGGTGAGCAGAGCGGAGCGTGTACCTGCAGGCAGTGCGGGAGAAGAGCGAGCGAACGAGCGGGCTGCGGAGGCAGAACACGCCCAGACGCACGCGCTCTCAGGCCGCCGATCACTCACACACTCACTCACTCACTCACCTGAGAAGACGCAGCTCTGCCCCCAATGCTCCGCCGCGGACCTGCAGCACCGCCGGACACCAACCAGCTACCTGATGAGCCCAGGACGAGCTGAGTCCCGCGGACGTCGCCTTGTGGCCGCAGCAGCAGCTGGCGGTCAGACACAGTGATCAGAGTCACAGCGGGCCAGCGGCTGGATGAGCAACATGAGCAGGAAGACGCGGCGCTGGATTCTCCATTTTTTCCTGTGTCTTGGAATAGTGTATTTAAAGATCGGGTGAGTCACTGGGATGTGACTGCGTTTACACACACACACACACACACACACACACACATACACACACACAGGGCACTGTTGGTTGGACCACATGCACTTGTCTTACACGTGTGATAAGTCAGTGTGTGTCTATCCTCACACCACAACACCTGGAGAATCCCATAGGGGACAGGCCACATTGTAATCCTGACCTTTGACCTTCACACCGCAGGGGTCTGTCATCGGTGGTGGCGCTGGGAGCGAGCATCATCTGTAATAAGATCCCGGGCCTGGCCCCGCGTCAGAGGACTATCTGTCAGAGCAGACCTGATGCCATCATAGTGATCGGAGAGGGGGTTCAGATGGGCATCAACGAGTGTCAGTTCCAGTTCCGACACGGACGCTGGAACTGCTCTGCGCTGGGAGAGAGGACCGTGTTCGGGAAAGAGCTCAGAGTGGGTATGTCACACATGAATGTTGTTTGAATGACAGCTGAGAGGAGAGTCTGAACAGCCTGTCACTGCTGCGCTCAGGCCTCGTCAGTAGGGTTTGATTCTATAGGATCCTGATGTAGGCCTTGTGTTCTGTAAACTTTCATTTCCTATTACATTACAGACTCACTTTGCCTTAAGGTCCTACACACTTAAAGTGCAGTAATTCAGCCTAGTTGAGCGTTGTAGTTATAACGTTCACAATATTATTTCTAATAAGAAAATAGCGTTTGGGTGTTTTTAAATGCTGCACAACATCAAAACAGCAGGTAGAAAATGTTTGGTTGCAAGTAAACTGCAAACTCATCACATGCTAATTATTTATAGAATTATAATTATCTATATACCACTGTTCTCACTGTTGAAAAACTGAAAGAGCTTGGAAATGAGTCTAAAATGTCCAGCAGTTGTCCCACACCAGTGCTCCACCTCTGACTCCGACTAATGTCTGCGAGTCAGGAAGCTCAGGCTCTCTGTGGGAAAATAAACCCCACATCTGATCCTGGACGTGGAATAAGGCTGGAGGCCATGTTTGATCCAAAGACACAGCAGTGGAAATAAGTGGAGAGTCAGATTTAAACACGCTGCTCTGCTGTTCCTCTGTTCTTCTGTTCCACTGTCTTGTCCTGTAGGTTCACCCTGTCATCCCTCAGACACAGATGATGAGCTCGGGATTCATTTTTCACTCTAAGTGTCATTAGGGATTATGACTCACATCACGTTTAAGCCCCTAATCTTTGCACGTTGCTGCTCAGCACGTTGACATTTTTGTGTAGGTTCTCGTATGAAGCTGAAATTGCTCGAGTGAAGGTTTGGACACTAAACAGCTGGAAGGTGAACAGGTTGATGAGTAAGTGATGTGGGACTGCTTCAGGTGACCTCTGACCTCAGTGTCTTTTATTATGAACACATAGTGGTACTGAGTGTATTAGCCTGTTGCTATATCATAGCTGCACACACACACACACACACACACACACACACACACACACACACACACACACCAACCAACCAACCCCCAAAAGCTTCAAGTTCAGACAAGTGCTTTCTTCTGGGTTTACAAATGTACCTCCAGGTTCTGGAGCTTTGGCAGAGCAGGTTTGACTGTGCATGTTTCGGGGAAGTAACCACACTTTTTAATGCACATCAGTGGATTTAAACAAAACGCAGCGAGGGGAGATGATTCCAAACCACTGCAGCTCTGCAGCAGTCCAATTCCGGTCAGGGTTTTTGACCTGGATCAGGCTGATTTCCAGGAGGCAGCAGGTCAACTCGCGCGGTGCTGAGTTGCAGCTGCCTCACGTCGAGCTCGTCTGAATCCATTGTTTTCTTTCAGCAGACTGGAACACTGATAACTGACAGAATACATAAATCTGACCCCGTTGTTGGCAGTGCTGCAGCAGTGTGCAGTATTTTGGCATTAGGATCATGGATCCTCCCCATCCACCAAGCTGGCTGCTAACATGTGGCCACTGACTGAAGGAGGGTTTATTACAAATGATGTAACTGCTAATATATTTCATTTGCAAAAGCAATACTGGTCTTTGATGTTCTGTCTCCACTGCCTTTAAATTATACCCCTCTGACAGACATCATCACAGATTCACATCACATCACATTTCAGCATTTAAACTACAGTCTAACGAGTCCAAAAAGCTTCTACTGTGGTTTAATTGTTAAAGATGATGACGTTCTCTGAGCTGTGTTGCAGTTGTTGGTCCTTGTTGGACGGGGTCCATATGTGCCGCAACAGGAATTATCTCTATTTTAATTAAAAGAAGAGAGAAAAAAAGAAACCCGACCTGAAGACGTCAGATTTATGGAGTGGAAATCCATCTATGTAGGGAGGCTCTGCATGCTTCTCAGGTTCACCTCCTCAGGGTGGATCCTCGTATGATGGCAGCTGGGACAGGAGCCAAAACATGGCCAAAACATTTCATATTTGATCTCCCACCGGACAGACTCAGCTGTATCACTTATATATGATCACCAGATAGTATAATAATTGCTGTGCAACTCGTAAACACAATGGAACTGTCCCGCTACTCTGTAAACAGCTTCCCTCATTAGATCTTCTCTGCTTCTCCAGACTTCATAATGTTTTCTGCAAGAGTCTGAACTATCTCCTCAAACGTGTCTGTTTAGGAAGCGAGGATGATTAATGAATTGGACTTGGCCTGGCCCATGGATTTTATTGATTTGGTTTGAGGCAGCTATGTCAGGTATGTAAGGAGGCACAGCACAGTGAAATCTGGCATTTGTGTGTAAAACTGTCTTTTCCTCCTCATGGCAGGAAGTAAGGAGGCCGCGTTCACCTACGCCATCATCGCTGCCGGGGTCGCCCACGCAGTCACTACCGCCTGCACCCAGGGCAGTCTGAGCGGCTGCGGCTGTGACAAGGACAAACAGGGTTCCTACAGCCAGGAGGAAGGCTGGAAGTGGGGTGGCTGCTCCGCAGACGTCCACTATGGTTTGGGATTTTCCAAGGTGTTTGTGGATGCACGGGAAATCAAGCAGAACGCCAGGACCCTCATGAATTTACATAACAATGAAGTGGGACGCAAGGTAGGTTTGTTTCAGCGTTCATCCACGTGACTAAAAGTCATATGGGTGGCTTTTCACTGAACGTGTACACATTCAGATAATGTGCCATTATACCAGCAATATCATTATTCTGCATAATGCTGAAGCCAGTGAGGTCACGACCCCAGTCCAACCTGCTGTATCATTATAAACACCCCATTTCTACACTCAGCAAGTCAGATTGTCACAAAGGTTAATCAATCAATCAATCAATCAAATTTTATTTGTATAGCCCATATTCACAAATTGCAATTTGCCTCATAGGGCTTTAACAAAGAGTACAGGGTGTGACATCCTCTGACCTCTGACCTCCACCCTCAACAAGGGCAAGGAAATATTACTTAATATACTTAATATATACAGTACATTGTCCGCTATGATATCTAGTTACTGCTCTACACTTCAGCTGGTTCAACTGTCAGTGATTCTTATACTTAGCATTTTCCTGGAAACACTGTAGGTTAGTGTATAATGCAGTCCCACTGCCATGTTTATAGGTCATGTCACTTTTGCTAAATGCGTTCACTTTTCATTAGTACGCTGTATAAGTGCAGGCTTCTGCATGGTATTGGTATTGGCCGAGTGGGAAGTCAGAAGCTACAAAGGCCAAAATGTGGTCAGTGCAGGATGCTGCTCATTTAGAGAAGATAAATAATGTGGAGCTGAGACTGAACAGTGTCTGACAGGATGCACAGAGAGTTGAACCCCGGAGCAGGACCATATGAGAGTGCATCAGCCAGGCTCTGATGTTGTTAGCCAGAGGACTGAAGTCAGGAGCCAAATGACAGATCAATAGAAACTGCAGGATCCTCCACAAAGTGACCCCACGAGAGAGCAGTCGATTAGAACAGGCACATAATAGATCAGTGGAGGTCAGAGGTGAACTTGTCAGAAAACTGCAGTTTTCTGTTGCAGGGTAGAGGTAAAAGTCGAGCTACCAGATCAGGGTCTGTTCACGATGTGCATGGAAAGCTGTGAATGAGAGCTGTGTGAGTGAAAGACCTTTCAAAATGAATTTAACGGCTGGGTTACAAAACAAAGTAGGAAAAGAGGAGTCATAACATCGTATGTGAAATGGCGAGCAGAGTGTGTGTGGAATCAGGTTCTAATGGCAAAAGTAGAGCGAATCGATGAAACGATGGAAGATACTCAGCTCTCTCTCATATATATCTGAACAGCATCATGTCCCAGAGCAGGGGTTGGGTGTGTGTGTGTGTGTGTGTGTGTGTGTGTGTGTGTGTGTGTGGAGGGAACTGGGGGTCAGACGGAGCAGGGACTGAGCTGGTGCCTGGACAGAGGCTCCAGAAGGTCTGAAAACTGAAACGGGAAAGGAAAAGAATAATATGTAATGAAGACCAGGCACATGAATGGTGCGTTTACTGTATGTTGTCCCTTTATATGGCTCCTTACAGCAATCAGGCAAAGCCGAGTGGGGGTGAGAGAGGGGGAGCTACAGTGCAGGTCAGGAGTAGAAGGTGCGTAGGTCAGAGGATGTCTGAGGCAAACTGGGATTTGTGAATATGGGCTATACAAATACAATCTAATTGATTTATTGATTGATTGTATTTTTTAAGCGGGAGTGATGTGTGTGGGAGCTCAGGATGCTTGTTGAGACCATGTTTTGTGTCACTGGACAGAGGAACAGAATGAGACGGTATGGACTGAGCTGGGATGTTTGGGATCTGTTAGGACTGACCAGCTGGTTAGGAATGGGTGGAATTCAGGAAAACAGGTTGAGTGAATTTTTACAAGCTGCTATTTTCGTATTACATATTGGTATTATCATTTGTACTATAATGAATAAACATTACTTTTGAAATAAAAATAAATTATGTTGCCCTTTAAAAATGTTTGCTCAAAAATTGAAATCTGTTCTTTTGTATTTCACTACATGGATGTTCGATGATGGATGATCTAACATCCAGCTGTGTCGACAGCTCTAGATGACATTATGTCTCCTGTTGTGTCACTGTCGGTATGTGTACTATTTTCCGATATGAGTGAAATTGTGTAAGGGTGTGATATGTGGACGGGAGTCACGGTGTCGTCAGGTCCCATTCAGGGAGACAGAGTTGTTTGATCGCTTCATTCCGACGTCGCGCGTACGTGGATCTTTTAATGTACGCTCACTCTGCTGATAGCTCTGTAATTACTGGAGAGTGAGGCTTTCATGTTTAACTGGAGATGATGTCAGAGTGTGAGAAGAATAAACAATAGTGTGAAAGGTGCCACTGGAGGCTCACAGCAGCTGTGTTAGACAAACAATGGCAGCTTCACGGGCATCGCACTCCACTGAACTCCCTGAATTATATGTTTGTCAGATCTCGGGAGCATGACCACACTAAGCTGTGTGCATCCAGGGCTTTTGACAATTACCCCGTGAGACTCCAGAAAGTCTGAGGCCCTATCAGAGTGGAATAATTAAAAAGCAGAGGGTGAGGCTTCTTTAATGCCAGTGAGGGTGAGGAGGAAGGAGGCGAAGCTGATGTCATTCAGCCTGAGGCACGCAGAGAGAATACCAACCCCACCAAACGCCCCCCCTCCTCCCCTGAAACAGTCACCATAAACGTCTCAGTGTGGTGACGGAGCCGACCGTCACCACACATGTCTGACACAACACAGCCTTTCTAACAGAGCGTTTTAATCTAACTTCATGCATTTTATTCACAGAAAGTTTTGTGTGTGTGTATTTACACATAGCTGCTCTTTTGCATTTTCCATTTTTTTCCCCTCATTTCATTCAGCGTATTTGCAGTACACAAATTTTTATTGGAAACTCAGACGATCACTTCTGCTATGATACCGCTGCAAATTTAAAGGGAAATTAAAGGACAATTTCCAGCTATTGACAATTTAACTTACATAAACTTGCAGATTTGTGATGGAGATATTAATAAGGAATCGTCATA
>JAFBJQ010001392.1:203497-297088 GCA_016785345.1 Trinectes maculatus
CTAACCCTAACCCTAACCCTAACCCAGAATACCATATTACAACTGTATAACTAAATTACAACTATACCTATATTACTACCATGTTATTACATTGATGTTTTTTTACAGTACAAAATGCATGAAGTACACTTGAGTGGACAGATAAATATTTCTTTATAGAATAAAGATAGAATTTTTTTTTCAAACCTTGTTTTATATCCCTAAGGATGTATAAAAACACTTAGTGAAAAAATCCTGACTGAGTTCATCATAATTCATGCATGAGAGGGATATAATGCACTTTATCAGTTTGTATGTTTTTTTTGTATTACGTTTTTGTTGCCTTCTCTATGCAGGACATCCCCGCAGAGGAGATTGAACCTTCTCTCATTGGCCACAATGTATGGAGGAAGAGTTGAATTAGTGAATGAACACTATATTGTCATATATTATTATTCCTGTTTTATTTTGTAACCCTACTCTCCTCACGTTTTAGGTCACTTCCCACTTCCCTTCATGTGTTTCCCGTTGGTCTGATTGTCATCCCCGCCTTGATTGTGTCCACCTGTTCCCCTTACCTTCATGTGTTAAATAGTCTGCGTTCCCTTTGTCTTGTGCCAGTGTGTCTTTGTCCGTTGACCAGATATAATGAACACTCTGTTTCCAAGCCATAGTCTTTGCGATTGCAGTCCGTAAGTCGATTTTCCTCTTTAAGAGTGAGTTTTTGTTTGTAATTTTCATAGTTTATGTTTTCTTGTCATAGCCTTAGTTTTGTAGTAGTCAGATTGTTTTTCCTCCCTTTTGGAGCGTTTTTTGTAGATTTTTGTGTTGATACTTCCATAGTAGCCTTAGGTTAAAGAGAGTTTAGTCAAGTTTCATAGCTCTGCATTTGTCACTCTGGAAAAAGAGATCGTATTTAATAAAGACTGTGAAACGAGTCTCTGCTCCTGGGTCCTGTTTATATCTCGGCCTGACATATATGAGCTCATTGAACAGACTGAGTTCCTCAGAGGTGTGATTTTGTTTGTTTGTTTTTGGTAAAGAAGAATGTATGATATGAATGAGTGCTTCAAATTTCACAGATTCAAAATAGATCTAAAATGCATGTGTGAAGAATTAATTAATATTTTCAGCTGCAAAACTGACACATTATTTGAGAACACTTACACAATAACTTATCATTCAATACACTGGCTAAGAATACTATTTAAAAATATATAAATTATACGTTTCCACATTTAAGGTTACGTTCAAATTCAATCTAACCAATATAAACATTATAAATATAAAGTACTTGATGAACCATTCACCTGCACAGGCCCCTGTGGAGGAAACAACGTCCCAGGGCCCGTCACTGACACACTACTGAACTGCTTCATAGTGCGTTTGATTAAAAGTGTGTGTTGCAACCAAGGTCCTGGTGTTGAATGCCTCGGCGTGGGTTCAGAGGGTTTGGAGCTGCCTTTGTGTGTGTGTGTGCGCAGTGCACCTGTGAACACCTGCACTGTGGTGGTATTTATGACCAGAGTGTTCGCTGCATGAGCTGCCTGTTATTTGCTGTGGCTGCCTGTCATCTCTGCCTCTGTGCCTCCTGCGAGCGGCTTCCCACTCCCCTCACGTTGTAATCCACTGCAGCTATTTAGTGTCTGTTTTTTTTTTTAATACCAAACTTTGGGTGCTGCTTTCAGCAATGAAAGAAAAGTTGGTGCTTCGTTCCAACTAGCGCTGGGGGGCATCATGCTTTGCTTGTGCAAGAGAGCGTCTTTGTCAGATCATGGATTATTAAAGACAGGGGTTCTTAATAACTACAATTATGGCAGTGCCTTGAAAGCGAGGGCCAATCAGAGTCCAGAGTGTGCCAACGATGACATCATAGCCGAGGAATAAGCCAGAGACGAAATACACATACTCTGAAAGAACTAAAGGCTGTTATGACAATTTTAATTGAGGGATTCATAAATCAAACATTTCAGATCAGGTACTTTAGACGGTGCATCTACAATAAATCACGATTTGGCTCAGCAGCAATTGAATGAATGATGTGTTATTTGTTGGTTAGAATAGGCCACGGTTGGAGCATGCCAGATAATGATAAACCCATAGCCCAGAGCTAAACTTCTTCTGTCTGGCTGCATAATGTTTTCAATGCTGAGATGGTCTTACCAGTTAAGCAGATGCAATAAAAGTGTTTGTGAAGGTGTTTTTCTGACACCGTTTAAAAAGGGTTGAGGAGTTTTTTCTTCTGATTTGCAGAATAAATTCAATAAAATGTAAAGAAAAATCTCCTCTACTTTCAGTGGTATCAAGTAAAGCACATGGTTTTGTTTGGAGTTGGAATGTTGTTGGTACTTATACTATATTATTTATAGAACACACAGATTTACTTACACTGTCTTACTGATCACATCAATCAATCAGTCCTTATACTGGTATTGATCACAGCAGTGGTCACTTGTGTCCACACTGGCAGCATAGAAATCCTTCATCGATGTGTCTCTAGCGAGGTGCAGTTACTGCTCCACTATTCAGTTCAAATTCTTCGGCTAATAAACAAACAAAACTTTGAATTGCAATATTTGCTCAAATGGAAAGCAAACCGTACAGATTTAAAACTATCAAGATATTTCTATCAAGATACAACCATAGCATATATCCATGGCAACACTGTCTGCCATACTGGTTGCTCTGTGCACATGTTTACAATTTTAGTTTAGCTTTAATACCAAAAGTTGCTAATGAACACTGAATGTTAACTAACTGAAGATCATGAGAACTGTCTCAGTTTTGCAGGTTTTTATTCATGAAACGATTGATTAGAATTTAACAAACTATTTCTTTATGTGTTACAGTTCATGCTGAGGGGAACATGAACATAGACGTTTGACTCAAAACCACAAATGTTGAGCTCTTGGTTGACGTAGATTTAAGTCTGGACATCATTGTAGTCAGCAAGGTTCCTCCTCTGGACACCAGGAACACAAGCTATCAAAACGTTGTTGAGATATTTCAATATGGGCTGAGCAGCAGAACATCAGTGATAGATGCCGACTCCTCCTGTTGGCTTCGGCTCATCGATGAAATGCATTTTGCGTGGTAGGTTTTGTCAAGTGGAATTAAACTGGACATCATGGCCAGAATGGACAGAAGGAAGCACAAACCTCTCTGCTGACTCAGATCCATAATTCCCCTGCTAATCCTACCTGAGTGAAGGTGTCACAGTGTCGGCGTGATGCTCCTGTGATATTCGTGACAAAATCAAATTTTGTAAATCCTCTGTACAACTCTGGATTAAAAGGATTATATGGGTTTTTAATATAGCAGCGATGCCAACTGCCTGCTTTTACCATCGCAGTGCGAACAGGGATCATTGGTGTGTGGCACAGGTAGAGATCTTCCAGCCATCGGCGCTGAAGAGCCATGTGGTTGTGCTGTGGTTACGCACTAAGACATGAAACCATGCTGGAGGTCCCAGTCCCTCTTTGTTTCCGGCGCTGATTGACAGACGGCCTAATCCCAGAGAAGCCAAAGGAAATAACATCAAGATGCACTTAATTACACTTTTTCTTCTCCTACAGGCCTTTTTACCACATGTGTGGCGTGTATCTGAAATTATCCTCCACGTATGAAAAGGATTAGAAATGATTCTTGTGCTTGTGTTAGCTTGCACCTCATACCAATTTGTGGCGTATATAGTCGAGTATCACGCTGTTATTAGAGCTTTCAGTGTGGGGCAAAGTAAATTATGAGTTGTCCCTGCAAAGGTTTCTATCCGACGCTACACCCTCTGCTCCTTCTTGACTGTAAAAATGTGTGAGGAATGCAGTAATGACACATGGCGTGCACTGTGTGAACCAGTCTACTGACAGGACATGGGAGGTATGTCCCTGTGGCCATACTCTGACATGAAAACCAAATAAGCAACCATCAGCTATACAAACAACTTCCTGCTTTACGCCCAGCAAGCTATAATTTTTCCCCAAATAAAAGGATGTGAAAAGTTCTTGAAGCATATTGAGCCATTAAACGACGAGAAGACGCTCGCGTCTGAGGCCCTGAAGCAAAGTGGAACAGTGGAAAAGTTGACTCAACAGCGAGAGCGAGTCCTGCATCCTGTTTCAGTTCACTGCACGAGCAGCTCTGAGCCGTTGCAGCAGAGATGGATGTGAATGCGACTCCTGCGTGGAGCTCGCTCCTTCTCGACGGTTTCATCACCTCACACCGCTCACGGCTGATTTAAGCCGAGGAATGTGGCGGACCATCCCGCGCCAGAGAGGAACCTGAAAACAGTTGTGACAGTCAAGCTAAAATAGGTTTGAGTAATGAACAGTGTGATGACAGAACAACACTACATTGCCGCATATTCAAAACAACTGTGGCCACCCCCCCCATCGATCTATAACGATCACCCTGTTCTCTGGTGCTGATTCTGATTCTACCAAAGCTTCCACCTTGCCTCTTAAAGGTGTCATCGATGGAGAGCTGTTTACATGCCTGCACGTCTGAACTTATTCAGTTATTGGTTGATGGACAAAAATGTCTTCTATCCATATATAAGTTCAATCTACTACACAATAAAGTGTGCACCGAGTGAGGGGAACCTGCGAGGCCTCTGTGGACTTCTCTTCACCTCTCTGACTTGTCCTCCTGACACGTACTGTATGACTGAACTGAACGCTGTTGTCCTCTCACAGCTCACAGGATGTGCTAACACGACTTGCGCAGGACCTCGCCACATGTTATCTCTCTCCGCCCAAGGCGCCGTTTGCTGTCGTCGCTTGTGCGTCGCTTTCGATTTGGCAACTGTTCTGCTCACATTCATCCAGCACATATCTGCATGAGCTTCAGGAGGAACTAGTGAGATAAGACACGTGCATATTGTGAACGTGCATGACTCTGGAGTTTGCACTAAATCGGCATGCTGCAGCAGCCTCTCAGACAGAGCTCCTAATCACTGTTGAAGGAAGTCTCTCTTTTCTGCCCAGATGTTGAATGTAGAAACAATCTTTGCTTTGAATTTTTAAAAAAAAGTCTTTTAGGGTTTTGAGGTTCACTGTGAGGTCACTGCGATGGCACAGCCTTATAAACGATGGAAACTCGAGGATTAGTATAATAATGATGAATGCAGGGCTTAGTCATTTGTGCTGGCAACATTAGTCCAGGATTTGACTGGTGAGCTCTCTGCTGTGTTGCTTTAAAACAACAAGTTTCGACAAGTGACAAGACACGGATTCTAAAGGGGAAAGAAAGATCTCAGCTCTCAGCTCTGTGCCAGATGTCAGGCGGTGGAAGCCCAAGCAGCCCAGACTACTGGTTGTCAGGGGAAATCATGCTGATCCTATTCCAGGTAGTGCGTTAGGTAGTAGGTTTATGTGACAAATTAAAAGCCAGATTACATGTCAGCTGTCAGCGTAATGATACTGCCGAGAAAACAATAGTGACAACAACATTACGCGCTGTGCCTGTGGTGACCTTTCATCTGACTGCAGCCTCTGATGTGCAGACAGAGCGTTTGGCAGAGGTAGAAAGGGAGATGGATCAAAACCCCCACATGCCTCTGGTGATGTAGGTCCACCACTTGTGTTTCTTTTTTTTTTCTTTGTTAAAAAAAGAAAGCACCTGGAGCTACTCTCACTATTCATCCCAACAGCTGCTCGGGATTCCAGGGATTTACACCAATATGTCACATGTCCTTCATGCAGGAAGGTGGAAAAGTGCAAACATGGAGGTCTGAATGACATGTAGATTGACTTGAAGCTGTGAGATCCAGTTTTCTTCATCTCTACCTTTGTTGGTGCATTGGAGCTCAGCATGTTCTCCTCACCGAGGACTGTGTAGCACACCCTGGCGTGTCCTCCTGCACATACTCACGATGAACTCAGTGAGGAACCACATGTGGATCAATGGCTCCATAGCACTGCCAGTGGTCTGGTGGTCGGTACACCCGCTCCGATCCCACTTGACTTTTCATTTTCAAACCAGTTGAGGCTGGCAGGGAAATTTGGGATCTCACATGATCAGTAGCCGACACTGCACTTGGTTCATGACGAATGTGAAGGAACCCTGCTATTAGCAAACAATTAAGGCTCGTGAGGCTTCAATGAAAGTCGGGCGTTGACTCATCTGCACGCGCTGACAGAATCGCCCTCGAAGTATTTCTGAAAACCTTCAAGTACACAAATTGTTGCCTTCTAAACCTCACCACTGCCAACATCACACAGTGTCTACGTTTTCATGTGGCTTTTGACAGTGTGTGTGTGTACATGTAAATAACGCAATGTAGTGAGTCAAAAACACTCCTGCACCTGGTGACTGGGCAACGGAGTTGAGCAAACACATGTGGGATCTAAGTTCATATTTATCAGAATTAGAAAAATAAAGGCTGAGTCTTCCTCCTGCACCCTGACATGTGCGTCCTGCTTTCCCATGGCTGCTTCACGCGGCTTGTTGCTGTCCCCCCTCAGTCCTTGTTTAGACAGCTTGAGGCCTCCTCAAGAAGGGAAAGTCGATGTTGATGTTGAGGTTTTGCAGACTGACCATAGGCAGAAGGGCCCAGGCAGGCTGCCACCGATACAAACCTGTCTTCATGTCTCCTCAGAGAGGAGCAGACAGACACCTTCAACAGATGAGGCCCTCTGTATCCTATGAGTAGCTGGCAGGCTGCAGGACCACAGGCTCCTCTTCCACAGTTTTTCGTCGGTTTGCTCCTCTTTTTCCGATAGATCTGGAGACGTGGTCCATCTGCAGCTGAGGCGTCTTGAGCGCGATCGGGCGATAGCTCACGGCAGGAGTGGACCTCGTGAGGTCAGAGTTGTCCATTGGTCTCATCCACTGCTCAGAAAAACACAGCTGTCCAGCCCAGTGATGTCAGAGCGAGGATGATAATTAAACAACTGATGCTGGCTAACTGACATGGAGATCGAGCATGAAGACGAGGTCCAGGAAGAGCACTGGAAAGCCCTCACAAATTAATAATGATGAGGTCTTAATCACAATTAAACGTGAGTTTAGATCATCCTGCAAAATCTTCTTTAGTCTGGATAAAGTTTGATCCAACAGATCACTTCATCTGAAAGGAAAAACAATAGTGTGGCCAAAGTCCTTCACGTTAGTTTGGTTTAATTTCACGAACTTATGTTACTCTTTTCTTACTATGACGATGATGTTGATTATTATTATTATTATTATCAGTAGTAGTAGTAGTAGTAGTAGTAGTAGTAGTAGACAGGTTACATCCTGGACAGGTCACCAGGGCAACATTAATAGAAACAAACAACCAGTCACATACACATTCACACCCGCAGTTTCCAATCAACACAATCTGCATGTCTCTGAGGAAGCAGGAGAAAACCCACGCAGACAAAAACTCCAAACTTCACACCTTCCTTCATGTGCTAACCACCGCTCCATGATGCTGCCCATATATATCACAGTAAAGTGTAACATTCATATCTGTGTGACAAGATGTCAAGAGTTAAATAAAAGAATATATCTTTTGATGTAGTATAATTCTACATCCAGTACATTATAAAAGTACCTTTTAATCAAATGGTTATACTATAAACACATCTACCATGCAACAGAGTTGGGAAGATTAGAAACTACACTCTGTGGCCTACAAAACTAAAGTGTACACCTGCAACACTGTTCTCCCTGTGGGCATCTGACATGAAAGAGAACAGCAGATCAAATCCAGCCATTAACAAACTCATCCTTAATTTCTGGGCCACACGATATGCTGACCTAACAGACACACAAAGGCCGGTCCTCCCCCTGGAATACTGTAGCGCTCCTCTGGAATGCTCAGTCGGTTCCTGGAGGCCATTCCCCATTCAGCAAACAATCACTGCCAGGTAATAAAAGGAGCATTTGTGTTTTATGTCAGCAGTGTGTGTGAAGCTTAAAAGCCCAGAGATGGTGTGGTAAGATTGCATTCACTATTTTCTTTCCCGGGGAAAAGCTATACTATTATTACCAGTAGCCACTAACACAACTGCAGTACTACACTGGGACGAATGTGGCAAGGCCACTGTCAGATGATACTTGTGCGATCACAGCCACCATAACCCACCGCTCCTGAAGCCACTGACTTTCTGGTTTCAGGTGCAGGTGCAACAAAGGTTCTTTTCCCGTTCGAAAATCCGTCACTGAAACAGTGAGAGGAAAAACAGGAAGGAGTTTTTCTTTCCTTTCCTTTCCAGCCACCAGCCACTTTGAATTCTGATCAGAATTCGTGTGCTGATAATTGTTTCCGTTGATATAAGTGTTAGCACGTGTTGCTCTTTTCTTTATATATATATATATATATATATATACACATATATACACACACACACACACACACACACATATATATATATGTATATGTATTTTTATACACTCATTCTGAAAGTATTGTAATAATTTACTATCTGCTTTAAAAATAATAGCGGGTTATCATAACAATAATTTCCATCAGCAGTGAATAAAGAAAAGCCAGTCTGTACATGTGTGTTTTCTCCATGCGCTTCAAAACACATAGAAACACATGTTTGTTTTGTCTCTTGGGTCTGTGGTGTAACCGTGGGCTAAAGCCTTATTAAAGCCATTCATCATTTCCTCCGCTGTGGCCTGACGCTGCAGCGTAGTAGCTGGAGGACAGTGTGAAAACAGTTGTGGTTCGGAACAATTGTTGCTTTTCCCTTTTTGTTGTGTGGTGATCGTTGGTGAACTTGTGTATCATTCTGGTGACGCTCATCATGTGTGACCTCTACCTGCCACACGGGCTCCTGAAACCTCAGTGTTTGTGTGGTCATCGCAGGGAGCACACACCTTTTGTACCATGTGTGTGTGTGTGTGTGTGTGTACTGTAGTTGTAAAAGTGTCCACATCTTAAATAACTAATGACCTCATCACTCTGTCAGTGCAATGATACCATTGGCAGATCAGTGGGTATACGGTCATTGTCTTAATGACAGAGTCCTGCTCTTCCTTGTAATTGTGTGACAAAGCTGGTGTGAGACTCATACGCTGATGCAGTGAAGTCCAGTGACTGGTGAATCTGGTCATAATGTGCAGCACAGTGAGCATCTATAGAACATGTTAACATGGTATTTCACAGAAGGTTTAAATACGTGTATATGAGACAGTTTAGTTTTCGGTTTGGTTTGAGTTTTTCCTCACAGACGACTGTGGTTTACGGTTAACGTTCCTATATGAAGGAATGTATGTGCCTGTCAGCCGCTGAATTGTTCAAGTTAATCCTCTTAGCTTCGACACAATGTTAAAACTGACAATGAGGCTCCATAATGGGGCGATCGGGAGCAGTCTCATGGCTGTGGAGATGCTAAACAGCCTTCTATGTTGGGTTAGGCCTCCAGAGAGAACAGTGAGCCCTGAAAGAGGCAATATTTTTCAAATGGTCTGGCCTGTGTGCAGTGATAGAGCTGCCTGTCACATTTTTCTCCTTGACTACAGGGGTTCCCTTTCAGAGGAGCTCACAGGCCCTTCACTGTGACACGCAAAGCACCCTTCCGCCCTTGTTTGCATTCAAATGTGATAAAACGGAGAGGTGACTTTCCCCCACAGCTGGCCAGAAAGCGGATTAGGTCAAAGTGACAGGCTTCTTGGAGATCCTGCCTCATCGGCTAGTCACACTGCGGAAGAAAAGAGGCCTCACTGAGCTCGGCTTTGGAAGCCAACTGGGGGCCTTTGCTCTTCCTTTCACACTCCCAGCGTTCCCAGTGGCATGTAGCCAGCCATGGTGAGCGGCTCATAGACAAGGCTAGTCATTGAGCACATTCTCCTCCCAGCGCCAGCCCTGTGGTTCCACTGCAGTTAGCAAAGTTTGATTTTGTCAGTGTGATTGTTGTCTTTTATTTCATGTTAAATGAGCACAGCTGTGGATGTGGCTGCCACAGAGAAAACATGAGGCTTGATCTGTAACATGTCATAGGTTCCATATTAATGACAGCACATAGATAAGCTGTTGTTTTATTGTATTGCGCTGTTCATTTTTCTGCCTTTGTATTATAATTGAGTTTAATTATAAATTGAGACAGCAGCAAAATGATCTGCATGCCTGATAAAGGTAATGAGTCTATATACTGTCTAAAAACTGTGCTGATTTTAGTAACATGCTCTGTCTATAAACATGTGCAGATTCTCAGCTCCCCTTTAATTATCCTCCAAATCTGACCATGTTTGGGACATAATATCAGCAAGCAATATGCAATCCACAGAACAATTATTTCATCATATTAATTGTTGTAAATACATACACAAATCGTTTTTTATTAGAATTACAAATCTTGTTGTGCTGTTTTTTTTTTAATTTTTATTAGTGACACAGGTTTTAAACAAGTCTGCAATGCTAAACATTTCTTTATTAACAGACATCTACTCTACGGCTGTTGGCCCCGGATTAGAACCTGTTGACTGTCCCTAGAGCACAGTTTGTTTAAAGCTTAGCTCGCTGTTGACATTGGCTTAATCCACTGCAGGACACAGGATGCGTCTATTTGAAAACAAGCAAACAGTTCCATTTACATGCTATGGTCAGAAGTTCACATTGCCACATGTTCATGATTTATTTGTGTTTTTTTTAATGACAAATATCATGTAGAAATATTTATCTGACTTATTACTCATATCAAATATTCACCTAAAGCCTGTAAATGTATTCTCATTGTGAAGGCTAAACATCGTTATAATTATTTCATCTGGATTTTAGATTGAATGACAATGTTTGAGCTAGAATAACTCAATTATTTGAATTATGTCTGATCCTCCGTGTTGGCAGCGGTGCATGTGCAGCAGCAGTAGCATCTCAGGCGAGCTCAGGACCTGCAGCACCATCTGCAGGCTCACTCTGTCGAAAGGATGGATTCCATCATTGATGTGGTTTCATCAACAGTGTGTTCACGCTCACATGCACGGACAGTCAAAGAGTTCATTAGTTCATTTTATTATCAGTACACAATGCTAATTTTGTCACAAACCATATGAAGTGGACAATGCAGTGATAAGATCATTTAAACTGTTTTGTCTTAGCTTTGGTTAAAAAACACCGCTGCATCTTAATGATAAGAATAAACAGGTGTGCAGTAAAAGTGTCTGTGTGAACGCCTTTGCATTATCACTTACCAATTCATCCTCTTATATATAAAATCATATTCTTGTTATAAAATGAAACCCTCACATGATGTGACACAGGTCCATCATTGCTGCAGTAGACACTGTGGTAACATTATAACATGACTGATAAACACAGATCAGGATGATGGGTCCGTGAGTCACTGTCAGTTTTGGGTACGACTGGGTGACATCTCAGTGCCAGTCAGTGCAGTGTTGGTATCTGCCACCTCCTGACAGCACATAATATAACATTATATTCCATGATCATTTTTAAAGGTAGTGTCATGCTTATACATGTGGATGGTGAGCTGGGGTACTGCACATTTAGTAAACAGTGTGGAAATAGAATAAAAGACAGGAAAGGACTGGTTTAAAGCAGCGCTGGAGTTATAAGTAATTCATTTATTTATGCCTATACTCCTGCTATAAAAAAATAGGAAGTTGTGTTAACTTCATAGCCAATAGCAAATGTTCATTTACACAAATGACATGATGTCATATCCATGAGCTGAATCATAGAGCAAGAGTTGTATCGTTTCTTTATTTTGAGTGTGCTGAGAGAATGAACCCTGCAGGTGAAAATAATTAAAAAGGAGTGACGCACCAATGAAGTGCTTAACTCGTCTCATCCACACCTGTTGTCAAAGACGCGTTTCAAAGGTGACGTGGTTGTGGTACGTGTTGCAGTCTAAAACCAAAGTTTTGCCCTTGATCTGAAATCAGTCGAGTTCACTATGTCTCCATGTACAGTACATCTGTCCCCTTCAGTCAAAGATGCTGTCTGGGTATAAACACAGTGTGACACACAGGGCCTCCTCATGTTTCCTGCCAGAGGGCCGGTGGAAGAACTGTCACTGTCCTCCACAGTGTGCCGAGCAGGCTGAGAGATAAGAGAGATTATAGCCCGTTCACACAGAGGAGCAGAGGAGCTGATCTCAATCATCATGCAGGTGGAGGCTCTCTGTGAAAACACAGTTACCTTCCAGAAGATAGAGAAGAGGGATAATTACGAGCTGTGAACATGAAGCAGTGGTTCACCACATATTAACACCACAACACATACAGGTGGGTTCCTGTTGGAAATCAGCCTCCAAACAGCTGCTTTTATGCAGATGGTTTCAATGCTGCTACAGTTGGAGGATTGAAATTGGATTATAATCATGGTATATGGTCAGTAAGTGGTCAGCAATATAAAAACAAACAACACAATAACACTGTGCTGATGTCACTGACAAATGACTAGGAAGATGATGATGATAAGAGTGAAATGAGAAATCTGACTTGACAGCTTGAAGAGAGTTGGTCCAACAACTACAACATATACGACCTGTAAGAAGGTGAACTGAATAATCACTGTGGGCATCTGCAGAACATTTTCAATGGGAGGACAGGCCGGGCTCAGTGTCAGGAAGGGAAGCAGGTATAAATAACACGTTGACACTGAAACAGGTTCAAAAAAAAAAACTACTTAGACTCAAAACGAATAAATAAACAATACAGTATTAATGTGAAACTGTTTTCATTTCACTGTATCACATTTCCCACATGTTTGTGCCTTTAAGAAGAACAAAGCTTTATTTGTCATTGTCACAGTACACTGTACAACAACAGTTTGTCTCTGCTTTTAAACCATCACTCACATGTGGAGCAGTGGGCAGCATGCATTGGGCCCAGGGAGTGATTGGGGGTTAAGGGCCTTACTCAAGGGCCCACAGTAGTGCAGTGTGGGATTTGAACAGGTGACATCTTGGCCCTTCACCCCCACTGTCCAAAAGACACACATCTCCCCGTCAGGGAATCAAACCTCGGTCTCCCGCGTGACAGGCGGGGATACTCACCACTATACTAACAAGGACCTGTAATACTTCTCATACACCAATAGGAGTGGATTCAGTCTTCCTAGATTCCATGTGATGCATTAATTCTCCAAGATAATATGCTTGAGTGAAGGTGTAGTTCCGCCTCAGTGTGGAGCACACAGTGCTGCACAGTCACACCAGTCAGAGGGATGAAGAGAAGAAATGCATCAAGTAACACGCACATAAGATCAAGACTCAAGTGTCAAAACACAAAGAAATATTCATTTTAAATAAGAGAACTGTTTTACGAGTAGAAACTGAAAAAGACATTTAATATGCTAATCACATACATCCCAGCAGTGGGTGGCATCACATCTTTGTACAACCCTGGATAACAGGTCCATTCAGGTGCTATGAGAACAACCTGTGAAGTCGATAAAAATAGCACATGATGGGCCTCATCCATGTGTTTGTGTTATTGCTAACTTAAGTACTTAATTGCAGAACGTATATAACTGCTCCTGGTCTTGATCTGCCACCCTCTGGCGGTGGAGCACTGAACCAGGACTACCTGCAATTAGATTTGTCCTGTGGCTGACGGAGATGTACTGTATACACACACACACACACACACGTATGGATACACACACACACACGTGTATATATATATATATATACACATATGTACATGTGTGTGTGTGTGTGTGTGTGTGTGTGTGTAATGACAGGGAGGGTGATGGCTGTTACACAAGCACGCTGAGTAGGCTATCCCGATTCAGGAAGTTCAACACCTGGTCTATAGTGTTCACTGCCACAGCGAGTGCATGTCCACTACCTCATTCAGTTAACATGTCTTCACAGATGTCACGCCACTGATCCTGCCTACATCCACATTAAGTCATTAAGTTCTTAACCTCACCCATGCAGGTTATTAACAGCCATAGTTGGACTTAATTACAGGTTTAGGATTCACCAGAGCACTGAGTCTCCCTTTGAAGTGAGATTTCCAGAAGATGGATCAACACCAGTCCTCCAGATCAACCTGATACCTTCATCATGTCAACAGCTGATACCTTCACATCAGTGTGGAGCGACCTGTAGGGCTTTGATGGGTTATCAGGTGAGGACTGCTTTAAATGTACACACACTGTTTAAACCACATGTATGGTAGATACCTCTGCATTTGTCCTTATTGGGGAAGATGCAGTTCATTCAGAAACACAGAGATACAATGTGAGTGGCTGATTTGGATGGAGGGGTGGAACAATGTTCCCTTTATGTGTCCCCTCCTGTGATCGTCTGTCAGATACCCCCCCTCCCCACTCTGGGTTCCCAGTACTCAGACAGCTCCAGGTCAGTCTGTCAGGTTGCTTTTACCTGCAGCTGAACCCTGCACCACCTTCTGCTGGCAGCACTCTCTCTCTCTCTCTCTCTCTCTCTCTCTCTCTCTCTCTCTCTCTCTCTCGCTCTCTCATCCACTAAACAAACGGTGAATTCCAGCCTCGTGTCCCCAGGCTGTAATATTTCCACCACACATACACCTAATATGTTTCTACATGAAGCTTCTAATAGTGACAAGGGAGGATTTGTTGCTGTGCTGCTGCTCATATCCAGGATAGGATCATGTTGCTGGTTGGTTGGTTTTCGGCTAAAAGTGACATTTACGTGAGGGGATAGAGTCACGCTGATGAAATAGATCATTTGCACGCACATTTTACACAACTGCAAATCATATGTCCTGGCTGTTTTTCGACTGTCTAAACACAGTAAACCATATTTAATTATATATGATGAGAGAAATTGAGTCCAGTCCTCCATTTAAAGCCCTGGAATTCCACAATATAAAATAATCATACAACAATCATACTAAGTTCAACAAATCCACTTCATCTGAATGACAACCAATCAGATTCTGGTTCCTATCTTGTTAAATCCTGATTGGTGCATATTGTTTTAATCAATATGTGGCCAATATAATGCGTAACTGAGTGATAGTCAACAAATAAAACAACTTGACACCTAAACCCTTGAAAGTGCTCTCCATTCATTAATAGAGCACAGGCACAATCATTTACACAACAGTAATCTATGAATACACTTTTTCAGCTTGTTGGCCTTTCAGATATTTACAGGCAGACGAACAATACGTCAAATCGCAGGCAGCTACAGCTTTGAGGCATGTGACCCTCTGTTTACCTGAGATTCCTTTGCTGAGCAGTCAGGAACGTGTCTGTTTACAACAAGGCTTGGACACGCCTGAACATTTTACCTGGGATAGTTTGAGTCAGACCATATGTTACTGTTCATATGTTATGTATTTAACATGTGGAAGTGTAGCATGTAGAGGAGCAGTTTATTGTACTCTGCATTAATGGTTAAACTGGTCAGTATGTATCATGTTATCATAACCAATAAGAGATGGTCATTATAAATAATCATTCAATAGTTACTTCTACTGTATGTGCATCCTATGTCATGCATCGCCAGAAAAGTTTATATTTATGTGTAGTTGCACTACCAGTTTTATTTTGGTGAGAGGTGTCTTGTCTGATTCCCTAAGTGTCTACACCTGGTGATCCTTGCACTCACTCTCTATATATACTCCTCCCTTCCTCTCTTTGTTGTCAGTGTGTCTTGTGTGTTATGATGTGTGTCAAGCCATTTTTCATGTCCTTGTTTTTGTCTAGTTGTTGCTTAGATAACGTTTGACTTGTTAGTGTTTAGTAAGTTCAGTTGGTGATTGTCTGTTGAGCTGTGTTTGGAGAGCCATATGGGACCGGTGCAATGTGGATTGGGCAGCAAGCCAAGGCGGGGGCCTTGGCTGTCTGATCCCCAGCTATCTAAACTGGTTGTAGGGACATGGAACGTTACATCACTGATTGGGAAGGAGCCTGAGCTGGTGCGGGAGGTAGAGCGAGTCTGGCTAGATATAGTTGGCCTCACCTCAACGCACAGTTTGGGCTCTGGAACAAAGATCCTTGAGAGGGGATAGACCCTCTTCTAGGCCCAGAGGTGAGGGATGCCGTCAAGCTGAAGAAGGAGTCCTATAGGTTGTGCCTGTCCTGTGGGACTCCTGAGGCAGCTGACAGCTACCAGCAGACCAAGCAGTCAAAAGCAGCACTGAAACCCCGAAATATTGTAACCACAAGCACTGAGTTATCATTTTATCATTGATGTTAACCAGCTATTTGTCATTTGTGTCATTGCGGTGGAATGTCCAGACCTATATGCATGTTGGAAAATTGTTGTTAAATCATTATGGCAAAGTAATCTTGCACTTGCTTACATACAATCTTTTCCAATATTTTACTCAAAACAGGCAGAATGCTAATAGGCCAGAAAGCTGATTTTATATCTTAAGGTAGAGGTATGATCTCGCCTTCCTTCCAAGGTTTTGGACACAATCCATTAATTAGACATCTGTTGAATATACAGTATGACAGATAGGTTTAGGTTTAGAAATCTGTGCAGCAGATAATCTCAACAAGCTACTATGCAAGTTATTCGTACCAGCTGGCCCACCAACAGTCAACTATCTCAGCATCATGTCCACCAGCCCAGCAGCGACCTGACGAAATTTAAAATTACACAACTTATCCTTCATGATGCATTTTTTTATCAGCACCTCTGAGTTGGAGGCAACAGTTGAATCCATGTTCTCTCTAAGTTTGGAAACCTCATTAACAAAATATTCAATAATTAATCATTAATCATCAATCAATCTGCTTTGGCTTAGTCAAATAGACTCTATTCAATTTGACAAAAGAACTACAGGTTGTTTTTTTCCCCTTACCACTGTTTGAGATTCACTTTTTCCTCTTTTCATTTTTGATTCCTTAGAGCAGCGGTCACCAACCTTTTTACCGCCACGGACCGGTTTAATGTCAGACAATATTTTCACGGACCGGCCTTTAAGGAGTGGCGGATAAATACAACAAACTAAAATGATACGACCGGCATAAAAACTAGTTTGTTATAAATATAATAATACACGTGAATCCACTGTGTACTCGTATGCAACTTTATAAACAGCATCCTCGTAACATTGCGCGAACGACATAACATGAGCAACATCCACTCTTCCTCTCATCCATGCTCTTCCCCTAATGCTCTCCGGTCGCTATGGTAACGTTTAAGCGTGCTTTTAAAATATGATACAGATACGCCACAAAAACGAGTATAAAATGCATGAAAAATATAACTCACCATAACGGTAAATCAAAGGGAGCCCTGAGCTTGTTTTCCTGCAACAAGACGGTCCCATCTGGGGGTAATGGGAGACAACGACACTCAAAGTGTCTTGCTTATGTCCAGTCTGCTCCCAAATAAACTTTCCGAAGATGTCTGTTTTTTACTCATTTTGCTAGCTTGTGGGTTAAATTTTAGCGTTAGCGTATAATGTGACCGAAATGTAACGGACATATCCGGTCATTTTAGAAAATAAAGCATCGTTTAGACTCAAATAATAAATAAAACAGTGATCAAGTTCATTTTTTATTCTTTCTGTGCGGCCCGGTAGCAAATGACCGCGGGGGTTGTGGAACCACTGCCTTAGAGTACAATAAAACCTTTTTAGCCTCATCCCTTTTAGAGATCAAGTTCTTTAATTCAGTATCAATCCAATGAGCACTTTTGGTTATAACTGTAAATTTCTTTAATGGGGCATGATTATTAAGAATTCTCGTAAAAAGCTTCATAAATAAATTAAGGGAGGTATCCACATCATTAATAGTACATATTTCATCCCGTTAAATGTTGCTCAGTTCATTAAGAAAATTCTCCTCATTGAATGTTCTATAAGTTCTTTTCATTATAATTTTGGGACAGTCTCTATGTAGTTTTGTTTTCCTGGAAGAAGCGACACAGTTATGATTGTTACGGTGGGTGGGGTTTAGCGGACCCAAAAGGCAGAGTCGAGCAGAGCAGATTAAGAGTCTTTAATGAAAACAAAAAGAGTTCAATACAGGAGTTTTCTTCCACAGCGGGTTGAATCAGGAAGTGGCGCACAGCTCACTCAGCGAAAAAAGGTTGACAGGAGATGGCAGCTCACCGGTACAGAACCTAAGATTCTGCTGATGTTCAATGTTAGTGAATCGGTCTGGTGGATCGCACAGGTTAGTTGCGTCAAAAACTGTCTGGCTCGGGACTTCCGGCGGCGCCATGTTTATGTAGGACGCATAAGTTTGAGTTCTGCTGATTGACCAACTTACCAAACCGATATCTGAATAAAACTCAGCAAAAACATGTCTAACGACACCACAAAGACGAGCGCTAGCGACAAATTCACCAGATATCAGTTTAGACACAAAGGAGAAGAAAAATCGGCGGAACCGGCGGATGCTAACAAGCCTGTTTATCCCAACGAAGCCGGCGCTAGCAAAGCTACTGATGCTGCCATTTGTAACTTGGAGGGGATGTTTCAAGCTATCGCCCAGTCGAACCGAGAAATACGGGGGGACATTCTGCAGATGAGTATGGATGTAAAAGAATTTAAAGGCCAAACCAAGGAGTCATTCACAAGGCTTGAAACATCAGTTGGGGGTTTAAGTGCACAACTAACAAAGTTGGAAAAGAGGATCATTGACGCTGAGGAGCGTATAACAACTACGGAGGAGACCACCGCAACCCATGGAAAAGCCATCGGCTTCCTACTGCAACGTGAGGTGGAATTATTTGAACGGTGTGAGGATCTTGAGAACAGACACAGAAGGCAAAATCTAAGGCTGTATCAGGTTCCTGAAGGAAGCGAGGGGAGAGACATGGCCGCCTTCATTAAAAAGCTACTCCCGACGGTGCTGACTGGTCTGCCGCTAACCGAAGCCGACATCAGGATTGACCGGGCGCATAGAGCACTTATGCCAAAACCGAAAGAAAACGACCTGCCTCGCTCCATCGTAATTAAATTCGCGGACTACGCAGTGAAGGAACAGATCCTGCAGCACGCCTGGAGACAACGCACAGTGAAGATGGGTGAGAAGCAGATTTACTTTGATAATGACTACTTGCCAGAGCCGCAGAGGAAACGTGCCAAGGTCAGATTTATTGTGAAACAGCTGAAGGAGAAAAACGTTAAAGTGCATGTAGTGCATGTGTAACCCACTCACTAATAAGTGTTGGCAACTACAGGGTTAACTCTTCGCGAGTCGCCTGTTTGTTTGTTTTTACTTCCTCGGCACCTGTAGAAAGTCCGATCCTCCACTCGGGAGTAAGACGGAAAAGCACGAAGTAGAAAAAATCGGGAAGTCAAAAGCAAAACGCATGTGATGAGCAGAGTGAGAGTGTTAAGAGAGTTGCTAATGATAAGAAGAAAAGAAGTTAAATGGTGCAGAATGGTGTGATGCTGATGTGTGTTTCTACTTACCTTACTTTGACGAGGTCCGACGAGTGTTTGTTACCGTGGAAAACTCCGGTGAGTGATGATATTATTGATGTTTACCTGCCTGCTAACACGGCGGTCGGCTAGCACGTCCATCAGCTACCAAGCTACGAAATCTGGCCAGGCACAGGTGGGAGACACGGGTCGCCAACCGAGGAGGGCGGAATGTCAACATGTTTACAGAAGAAGACTGCAGGTTTTTCTTCCCTTGAAGTAACTGGGAATAGTGTGCAGAAAGTGAGGTTTTTCCATTTTATTTAGACAGTTATGAGAAGCCATGAATAATTTACTGTTAGATGGGCTAAAGTTAAATGGCCTTATTACCCTCCAATTACAGTGGTGTTGTTGGACTATATATATTTTATATACATATCTTTTTTTCTATTCCTTTTTTGGAACTTTGTTCCAAGTTTTTATTTCTTTCTATTTTCACTTATCTGAGTCCAGAATGTAACAATGTCGCAAACTATTTGGTCGTTTTGGTTTGTGGCATCAGCTGCAATTGACTCATGGGTCATTCACACCCAGCCACTGTAGGGCCGCAGCAGTTAACCCAACGGAGTGGGTCTGCCGCACAATGTGATAGTATCCCAGAGGGTTCCCGCCACCCTCTGCCCAGTTCTATACGGGGACTGGCCACTACTGGAGACAGGCCAGTTGAGGACTTGGAAGCCAAGTTGTTGTGCATGATTTTTGATGTTCTGTGTTGGAAATGGTTCATAGTTTCTGTTCTTTTTTGTGTTACTTCCTTGACAACTGACAACTAAACTCTTACAACAGGTGATGGGGGACTTGACATTTATAAGCTGACTACAAAGCATCATGACAGTAAGGATTAAAAGGAGTGTAATATGGATGGTTTGACTGTAGTTAGCTACAACATAAAGGGTCTGGGAAATCCAATTAAAAGAAAGAAAATACTTAACCAACTCAAAGCTTTACAATGTTCAGCCACAATGTTACAAGAGACACATCTCTCTGAGGCAGAACACCTGAAATTAAGGAGGGACTGGGTGGAACAAATATACAGTGCATCTCATGGAGGAGGGAGGAAAAGGGGGGTTGCTATCCTATTTAGAAGGAATGTTTTTTTTAACTGCGAAAAAGTATTGAAAGATAAGGAAGGCAGATATATTATGGTGATAGGTACGATTGGGGAAAATAGAGTTACGGAAAGCTCCCGTTACGGAAAGCTCAATCGAACCATGTGATACCTAATATTAAACACCCCGACACAAATAGAATTACCATCCAAACGGAAAGAAATGGAGGAGGCATTTGCTGCATCCCACTCAGTGTATGGGTTATCGGCCGGTAAGTCTGCTGTGCCAGGATTTAAAAATCCTGACCTCTATCTTGGCAAATAGAATACAGAGACATATCAGGAAATTAGTTAACTCTGATCAAACGGGGTTCATAACCGGGCGGAAGGGCACTAATAATGTCAGACGAGCTCTAAATCTACAATCTATTGCTTCTGGTAGAAAGACTCCATCAATGCTTCTCAGCTTAGATGCTGAGAAAGCATTTGATAGACTGGACTGGACTGGACATTTTTGGAGCAAACAATGGCTCATATGGGCCTTAACGAAATCTTTTTGAGTTGGATTAAAGTGTTATACATGAGTCTGTGGTCAAGAGTCAGAGTTAATGGCCATTGCGCTGACTTTTTTGCTCTGGGACGGGGGACAAGGCAGGGGGACGCGCTCTCGCCAGCTCTGTTCGCTCTTAGCATTGAGCCCCTTGCAGAATTGATTAGAAGTAACCCCCTTATACAAGGAATAAGAGACGAGAGTGGCGACAAAATAGCCCTATATGCGGATGACATATTGTTTATTGAAAATCCCGTCCAATCAGTCCCGGCTCTTCTACAAACTCTTAATCAGTATGGTTTAGTATCCGGTTATAAAGTTAACCCTAGTAAATCAGAAGCAATGATGGTGTCTGGGACATGGCCTAGTCAGCTTGATGATATAGTATCCTTCCGCAGATCTAAACAGGGTTTCAGATACTTAGGGATCATACTCACTCCCCAGGTAACACAGCTACACCAAGCGAATTATAAAAAAAATATTTGGGATATTTAGAAATGAATTGGCAAGATGGGATGTGCTACGATTATCCCTTCTGGGTAGAGTAGAAGCTGTTAAAATGAATCTACTTCCCAGAATTTTGTTTTTGTTTCAGTCTCTCCCAATCTGGATCCCAATATCAGCCTTCAATATCCTGGACAAGCTCATATCTAAATTCATATGGCAAAATAAGAGACCAAGAGTGAGACTTAAAACGCTCACCCTAGGGAAGGACGGTCGGGACTCAGCCTCCCCAATTTAAAATATTACTTCTGGGCAGCACAGAGCTCAGTGCCAGCAATACCTTTATCCACGTTAGTGTTTCTAAACAAGCAGTCCCAGAAGAAATTTGAAATAAAAAATGTATGGGTAAAACACACCTTGAAAGTATGGTCGGCAGTCCAGAAGAGAATTACAGGATCATGTCCCTCTCAAGGGCTATGCAGATTAATGGAAATCCAGATTCTCCCCCCCTCAACAACAGATATCACTTTTAATAGGTGGGCAGGCAGAAACTTGAGGGTTATTGACCAGTTGCTCTGTGACACCGGTGTACAGCCATTCTCATATCTACAAGAGAAATTCCTTTTACCCCAAAGTGATATGTTCCGGTATTTTCAGATAAGAAATTACATTACAAACCATACAGATTGGAATATAATCAAGAATGCTCCAACGAATATGGAAATTTACTTTATTAATATAACTAAACATCAATTACCCAGTAAAAAGCATGTTTCCCATATATAGAGACATCCGTTACTAGATACACCAGACAACACTTTTTATATTAAAAACAAATGGGAGCTTGAGTTAAATATTAGAATTGAGAATGGGGAGTGGGAAACAATATGCATTGGATGTCATAAAGGTATCAATAGTAACTTGTGGAAGGAGTTTGATTGGAAGATGAAGACTAGGTTCTTTAAGACGCCTTCCGTGGTCTCTAAATTTGCAGATAATCCAGGGGCAATATACTGTTGGAGATGATGTGGAGGGGTTGGCGACCATTCACACATATTTTGGGATTGCCCAATGATGCTTCCTTTTTGGAAGGGGGTAAAGAGCGAGATAGATAAAGTTCTGGGAATTGATATACTATTCACCCCAAGTCAGTTTCTTTTCGATCTAACTCCTGAAGACATGTACACAAGAGAGCAAAAGCACCTGTTACATATACTCTTGATGACTGCTAGAAAAATGGTGACAATAAAATGGTCGAATCCACAGCCACCAACAGTGGCACAATGGAAACAGAAGCTGAGGGAGGTGTATGGAATGGAGGCTCTAACTGCTCAGTTACAATTAAGGTCTGATGTTTTTGTGAGGAGGTGGCTACCTATTGCAGGATACCTCTGTAACTGAGGGGAATCCTGTCGTACGATGGAATGTCTCATTTGTCCATTTCTTTATTTATTTATTATTTTTCATTACTCAGTATTATTCTACTCTCTGGGCCCCAATGTTGTGGTTGTTTTTTCTTCTCTTCCCTTGTCTTTAGCGCTCTCTTATATAATTTGTGATGTTGTCAAGGAATGTTTGTGTTTTTCTTCAATAAAAATAAAGTTAAAGTAAAAACTGTCTGGCTCTGTAGGCTGACAATTCCTCTTCCTATTTCTGATTCTCTGACCATACAAGAGTAGTGATAATACATACATCATACATCCATGTGGCTGTGTAGTATAGTATGAGGTCGTCATGACCCCAAAGGAAAGTGTTGTACATTAAAGCATTATTAGCCACATTACAGGTACATTGTCATCTTCAAAGGAAACTTACCAACTTGGTCAATATGGCTTCTACATTTCAAGCCCCCAATATTATACATGGAGCCATAGTATCTACACTGCATACATACAAGCACTCTCTTTGTCCAGTCTTCCAGACGTACAGACTTTGCCAATATGGCTCCTACAGCTACCTGACATGCCACACAGAATGACAGGATTCATTAGAGCATAAAATGAATTGCCCTACATTGATTTAACTCTTTTTTTAATTGAACAGATTGTACAAATTAATAAGTTGTTACATCGCACACAGATCAACTATGGAGTTCCTCAGGGCTCCGTGCTTGGCCCAGTGTTATTTATGTTATACATGCTGCCATAAGGGAACATTATTAGAAAACATTCTATAAATTTCTGTTTTTATGCAGATGATACTCAGTTGTACATTTCAGTGAAACCACATGAAACTAATAAACTACTTAAACTCCAAGCATGTCTCAAAGACATTAAACATTTTCTATTATTAAATGCGGACAAAAATTAAGTTATAGTACTCTGCCCTAGACACTTATTAGAGTCGTTATCTAATGATATAGCCACTCTAGATAGCATTGTCCTTGCTACCAGTGAAACTGCCAGGCATCTGGGAGTTATATTTGATTCTGATTTTGATTTTGCTTTCCCTCCTTCCACCTACATCATATCATTGTATCTATGTCTTATTATTAATGCACCTTACTAATTCTTCCACTTCCTGGACCATCGACTATGGTGGCACCTGATCGGGGAACATGATTTGGAGCTGCAGGATCCGAATTCAGCACCGCACTCGACGCCATTACAACTATTATGTTATTTTGTTGATGTGTTGTGTACATGTGGTTCAGGTTTGGTTTGGGTTTGGGTTAGGGTTCAGGTTCGGGTTATGGTTTGGGTTATCATAAACCTCATAATGAAACAGGTCATTCTCCAGTAAAAAGATCCTGTCTGAGAAGTTTGACATAGAACAGGAGCTGTTGATAACACCTAAATAAATTGAAATCTTTCCAAAAATCGTCCTTCTACAACCTCTGACCTTTAAGAGGAACACCGATCAACATCATTCTGCTGGGCTGGTCGAGGTCCATCTTTGATCAGCTCTTAGTTAAGCTGCCATAGGCCTAGACTGTCGGGGGACATTTAGACATTATCCTTCTCTTCCTCTGTCTGCTTTTCCCTCCTTCCATCCATCTGTGGTTCAGGTTTGGTTCGGGTTTGGGTTAGGGTTCAGGTTCAGGTTCAGGTTATGGTTTGGGTTATCATAAACCTCATAATGAAACAGGTCATTCTCCAGTAAAAAGATCCTGTCTGAGAAGTTTGACATAGAACAGGAGCTGTTGATAACACCTAAATAAATTGAAATCTTTCCAAAAATCGTCCTTCTACAACCTCTGACCTTTAAGAGGAACATCGATCAACATCATTCTGCTGAATCATCAGCACTGACTCATTAAACTCCGTCTCCACATTCCCAGGCATAACTTCAGTACTGTTTGGGTTTTTTGTTGTCTGCAGGCTCCTACCACAGACAATTAAACACACTGCTGTTTGGAGCAGAGCACACAAGCAGGTTTTACTAGTGAGGACAGGACCACGGTGGAATTCCTAAGGTGTGCTCTAAGTAGGCAGTAAAAACACTGCATGTATCTGTCCAGGACTCCCACACACAGCCAGCCTCGTGTAAAGTGGTCATGCATCCCGACTGATCTGTCACCAGATGCTTAGTGTGCCCCACCGTCGCTGACGGCCACGGCCCAGCTCTTTGTCTGTCTGACTGCTGCACAACACAGCCACCTCACATTCCCCACATCCACTCGGCACCGCTCTGTGGTGAACACGTTACGATGGCCCGGCTCACATTCAGCCTCCTCAATTTGTCATCCAGAGAAAAGACGTTCATTAGCTGTAAACGGGAGCCATTTCCAGTCTGAAAAGGTGTGGTCAGTCGAGCCAGACCGCACCACTCATCGCTGGGTCAGGCTACATTTAGCCGACACTACCTGATCTTTTCGAGGACTTTGTCTGCCACACTGTGGCATAATTCACTTGGCAGTGGACAATTTATTATTGGCCCTAAATCCATTTCAAAAAGACAACATGCATTCCAGAGCTGACTTATTACTCACGACTAAAACTAACTTGAAAGAAGAGACCAATAAGAAACTGTTACTATACTATACTATAACTGTTACTATAGTAACTTAAATCTTATTTGTACAACTGTCATCATTTCTATATCATTCAAACAAACCATTTTTATTTGTGTAGCCCATATTCACAAATCACTGTTTGCCTCATCGGGCTTTCACAATCTTAGAAGCTCTTTGTAGTTTTTAGTGTAGTAAACACTTGACTGGATTGATAGTAAACCGAAAAGATGAGACAAGATGATCAATAAAGTTTTGAACAAACTTTCACACTCACTTAAAGAAATATAAAAACCCTAACAGGTAATTTTCACTTCATAAAATGAAAGTGAAGTTCACCTGTTTACCATTTATCGTAAAAGGATGGTGAAGCTTGTGGGGGGGGGGCAGCGGGGAACCTGCCAGTCATCTTTTCCAGCTGTTTTTAAATTGTCTTGTATATTTAAAGACTAATCTAAGACTGAAAACTAATTCAAAACAAATAGGTAACTGACAAATCTAATAGGAGAATTTGTCCCATTTGGATATGGAATAGTCTGACTGACTATCACCTAAAACCTCCTTGTACATAATGGAGTCTGAGTACATGAGCTGAAAACAAATTCCTCTGAATGTTCCTTGTTATGATTCTAATGCTCAGTAATGCATTCTGGGACTATGAGTAAGCCGGCCTGCCATTGCTTGCCATGGTTTTTTTTTTTTTGGTGCATGTACACACTTGGTTAAAACCCCGTGAGTGTGATTCACTTGTATCCACTGGAGTCTGAAGGAGGTCTTCTCACAGTCTGAATAAATCACCTTGAAACTGAGCTGATCTAGACAGAGCTTTAACCGAGGTCAAAAAGTAGCGACACAGTCTCTCCTCTGTGTGTGTGTGTGTGTGTGTGCGTGTGTGTGTGCGTGTGTGTGTGTGTGTGTGTGTGTGTGTGCAGCATAGGAGCAGACTGCATGCCACACAGTGAGACAGCACTGGGATCAGTCATCAGAACCATTATCCTTTGTTGTAGCCAGACCCACCTATGTCAGGCGATGAAAGTTCAGGTTAAAGTGCACTGGATGGAGAAAAGCTTCCTGCTCTCCCCTTTCTCAAATCTCCATGTTGATGTAGCTTGATGGAGGATGTAGGTGTTGCATCCATTACATGACTGTGTCACTCACTGTGCTTGGATCGCAACGAATGTTTAATAATAAGCACAGAAAAGGGCTGAATAAAATACATGATAAAACCCAGGTACTAAACTACACACTTGCATCCGATAGCTTTAATTTCACTTAGTATGTTATTTGTCTTTCTCAGTCTGATCTCCTAATTGACAGCTTTTACTTCTGGTGTTTGCAACATTATGCAAAGTCCAGAGTGCGACCTATTAGATTGATCTTATTGTGCAATATTTAATTGCAGAGGTCAAACCCAGAGGAGAAACTATGAAACAGTTGAAACATCGGACGTGTGTAATTTATCTGCTGTTCTGGTTCTGTCATTCGGCTTCGCATTCCTCCAGCAGAGAAAAGCTGGAGTGATATTGATCTGGATGAACACAACAGGGTTGAGATTCACAGGAGGCTACAGATAGTTCCCTCCAAACCTCACAGCCAAACCACAAACAGAGGAGCGGCCACCCACAAAAATGTTTCTCATAACAGTTCCAGTCTCCACTGATAAGCCCAAAGCCAAGATAAATAAGAACACGCTCCTCTGCCAGCCTCCTCGTTTACACTGCAAATACTGCAGCAGTGTACAAGGCAGTCAGTCGGTCAACAGTTCCTCCTTGAAATCTGCCACACCCCAGTTCCAGGTTCCCAGATCATCACGGTCACAGGGAAAAATCTAAGAGTCCAACGCCTCCTGTGAATTACCATTGTTTGTTCAGAGGGTATTTCCAGGACTGTTTGTCCCTAAATTAGATATAGTTTCAAAACAACCACCTGGGACAGATCCTGAACCGCTTCCTGTCGGAATCTCAAAGTGTTTGAAGTGTCGGAGCATGTGCTAAGCCCCGAAATTCATTATCACCTCTGATTTGTACATGTTGACTGGATGAAACAGATACTTCAACCCTTTTTGTTTATCAAACAGAGAGCTTGGAAAAATATCTGCCACATCAGAGGGGGGAAAAAAATCGTCTGGCCGGTCTGGGAGAGGAATTAACTGGCAACACAAAGTCGTGTGTCGAAAGACGACTGATGGAACGGAAACAGAGCTGTGCTTTGTTGGCCGGTCAGGTGTCACCTCTCCCCTGACCCAAGTTTAAGCTTCAGGACGGCACACACCTTCAGGTGCGTGATTAGAGGACACGTCCGTGCACACGCACACACACACACACGCACACACACACACCTTTATCACCTGCCTCGTCCTGACATCCTGCGTTCACCCAAGAGCATAAAATATTTTTTAGTGAAACTATTTAATTAGCATTTCTGCTACTTTTAATAACCAGGAATGTTTTGTTTTTTTTGCTTAATGATGAACCCTGAGGAAACCCATAAAACAACCGAAGCTAAAAACAGCAGAAGCTCAATTTACATTCTACAAATGGCGGTGAGTTATTTTTAATCTGTTTGTAATGAAATAATGAAATGTAAATATGCTGCAAGTCAGAAAGGTTATGACGCTTATCATCCTCGGTTTACAAAAAAAAATATGTGTTATATGTGTGCACTGACACACACACTCACACACACTGACTGCTATACTGTAATAATTCATGAAGAGGTAATATTAGCACACTAACACCAGCTCACATGAATCAGCCTTTCATCTGCTCTGTGTGTAGAGATAATGATCTACAACCATGGAGTGCTTCGCATTAATGCTACCATGAATCCCGGGAATGCCCAGACTCTCCAACACACCACGCTGCTATAAGAACCAATATGAAGCAACGTTTCTTTACTGCTCTGCAGCTCACTGCCTGTTTATTCCCAGTTCCACAGTGCAGCTGCTTTCATGATGGGACCCCTACCTCAGTGTCACACAGCAACTCCAGCATATGCCTCACTAGTGCAGTATTTCACAATCACTTCAAACTGCAGAATAATAACAGATCAATCAAATGGACATCATGGATCAGCAGAGGGAGAAATGATCTCTGTTTTCTCAAACTAATATTTAATGAGAAGACAAATCCTTGTACCTGCTTGCTGGACTTCTCTGTGATGCACTGTTAGTTCCTCTGCTGTACCGTAGGTCCTGCTGGAGGAACTCCCACATGACGCACACACACACACACACACACACACACACACACACACACACACACACACACACACACATACTATTACTATAACTATTACTCTTATCCACCCCTTCCAGCTCTCTCCTCTCTATAATATTGTCTTGACCTTACTGTGTAAGGTCCCATGAGAGAATGTGTCTTATCATATTGCACTATACATACACTATACAACCTCAATTGCATTTTTCTTTGTATACAATAATGTTGTGCTAAAATTTCACACCCATGCTGCATATTGTTTGAGCCCATTTCTGGTGAAATAAATCAGTTAATAATGCCTTTACCACCTTCACAGAACAATGAAATATTATATTATATTATATTATATTATATTATATTATATTATATTATATTATATTATATTATATTATATTGTTATGTAGGCACACATAGGTAGGTTAGTAGACATTGGTCTTATTTGGCTGTATCTGGGTCACACTGACACAACAATCAGAAACACACATTACCCATATGGCAAGATATTTTCTTTTATATGCTCCTCATCAAAATCCATCCAAAACAGCAGGTGGCGAGTGAGTGTGAGAAACACACAGAATGTTAAGAAACAACCTCTGCCATCATTCACCTTTTCCTTCTCTCCCTGAATTGATTTTTTAAACACATTCATTTGAAATACCAGCCTCAGTAGCAGGCACCACTGAATCTTAATTATTAATCTGGTGACTTGATTAACTAAATGAATCGATGCATCTGCTTTCCATGCTCACAGTGAAACCAGTGCACCAATAACATTTTCACTGAGGATTTCAAACACCCATAAAGCCAAAGGCATAAAGCAGCATACCACTGATCTGTCATTGATGGACACTGATTGATATTTCCAGATGATAAGGGCACAGAGTAAATGAGTTTCTTAGGGGGGGACGAAGGAGGTCATTCATCATTGCAGCACAGAAAGGTGGGTCACATGACGGGACTGTTAATCACATGTACATTGTGTTTGTCTTCTTTATCAAATTCCACATCGGCACAGAACACAGATATTATAGTACATTCACATCTATACTGCACAGAATATATACATTCTTCAGCTGGTCAGTCAGCTTGTAATAGATGGCTCAGATCAGAGATAATACGGCCTCTTTTGTCTTAAGTACTTCTTACGCCATCTGTGACAGATGTCACCAAACAGACGTTTCAGATGAAATGATGACTGCTGGGCAGACTGAAGCTTCTCTGAGAAATCAAACCCCTGCTCCAGACCTCACTCTAAACTCATCACTCTTCCGTCCTGTAAACGAAGAGCTTTTGGAAGATGAGCAGAGGGAATTACCATCGTGCCCCAGGGGCTGAGACAGAGCTGATAATAGCTGCACTGCTCTCATCATGGTATGCAGGGAGTAATTAAAAAGCTGCCTGTAGTTTCTTGCTGCCTTACAAAAGGTATGAACCACAGTGTCGGTCAGCGTGAGAGACTCGTTCTCCCTTTTTGATATTTGCTCATAAATGATCAATCAGTAAAGACACTACAGTCATATGTTGCAAACATATGGTTGTAAGACAAAAGTTGAAATAGCTGCTCTGATCTGTTGTTTAGATCAAAATTGGTTCCAGTGTCCATGTTTGATGTGGTAGGGATTATTTTTCAGTAAGATATTTATGTCATTGTTCAGCTTATGGGTCAGTTTTATTTTTTTATGTGCAGATTTTATTGTCAAACAGCAGGGACTTATTTCATCAGAAGCGTTCTGCTCGTTGAACATCTCGTTGTGTACTGTACTGTATCTGCCCAACACCAACCAATAGAGAGAAGAGAGCTAGAAATAAGCTGGTAAACATTTTTATATTTGCAGTCAGCATTACTGTGTGTCTGATGGTTGTCACAATAGGCAGCCGATTGCTAAGAAGCTTTCTAAGTAACAGCCCAGCTGAGTAATGTGTGTCTCAGCTTGTTGTGGAGTTTTTATGTGGCCCTGTTTTCATCAGATATCAGTTAGTGAACCTTTAATGCCCCATATGAATCACTTGAAAATTTACGACTGCCTCTGGTAAATGAAGCCACTTTGACAGAGACACATTGGCAGGCAACTGTGTTCACGATGGGACTCCAACATGTGCACGTGTGGCAGAAGACTGCAGAAAGTTGATCTGACATAACATATGAATATACTGTTGACTACAAACTCAACAATGATCACCAAAGACAATATGATGTGTCATTTCCTGTTGCCAAGAGATGGCACTGTAACGATACCTAAATACATGTCTTATTAAAACCAATGTTCAGAGCAACAACTTCCTGTTTCATTTCGAAAACATCATGCCACAGAGACCATGCCACTGGACAAGAAACGACACGCTTCGCCATTTAGCATTGACAGGGTTTTTAGATTCCATTACCAAATATGACATTATATCCTACTTGCTATTGCAGACGTTACGTAAGGGTGTATAAATGTAAATGGAAAAAGTGGGCTTACTCTGACTACTTAGGGTACAGTTATATTAAAACCATCATGACCTGACCGTGGTTTTTCCAGGAAGGGAAACAGGTCTTTTGCTCCTCTACAAGGCTTTGTAAAACCATTGTAGAAATAATATGAAGAACTCTTAATAGTAAGTCTTAGTAACTCTTAATAGTAGGAACGAGAAAAGTTCTTTGCAGATGTAGCCACTGTGTTGTTGCAGACTGAGGCGTATCATCCTGGGTGCTGCTCGGAGCTTGCTAATCACAGCTCTGGAGTGACCTGTGGCTGATGCAGCTGACCTGAGGATCAAAGCAGCTCCCTGTACCTGTGTGAGCATCACTTGTTGAGTACAAAGGGCCGCGCTGTCAGCCGGACCCTCGATGTGGCTGACCTGAGGCATCCGAGCCGACTCAGACGGCTCACCCACCCAGCCTCAACAAACACGCTGCTGGGCAACTTCAAACACGACTCCCGGTTCCTGCTCTGAACTTCATTACCTCACATGAAAGACAGATTCATCTCCCCACTGAGCCACACTTTCCTTTTGATGCAATGCACTGAACTCTGACAGTGGAACAGTGCAGGTGGGATTCTTACCAATCAGCCAACACGCAGGTCCGTCACATTACATCATGTGACAGTCATGTACAATGACACATTTTCAATTAGATCACTACAGATGTTACTTGATTTCTTTGACTGGTCCAATGGAGCTGTTCAACACATGACTAATGCAAACGCATCAGAATAACTGCATTGTGATATAACAGACGTACTGCATGTTAAGATGATGATACTGCATGCTAAGATGATGATACTGCATGTTAAGATGATGATACTGTATGTTAAGATGATGATACTGTATGTTAAGATGATGATACTGTATGTTGAGATGATGATACTGTATGTTAAGATGATGATACTGTATGTTAAGATGATGATACTGTATGTTAAGATGATGATACTGCATGTTAAGATGATGTGTGGTAAACACAGAGCAACATTAGTGTTAATGTTTCCACCTGATCAACTTTGAACTCTGCAGAGTTTGGCGATACTTTTCTAAGGGTTCATCCACAGTGAGCAGCTGACTCACATTACACACACACACACATGCACACACACACACACACTAATTTCATCCCTTGTTAATATAAAAACACTGATAAGTGCAGCTTTAAAGAAAAATAAACCTCTAAAAGCTGGCAACTAACAATAAAGTCGACTTCAGCATAATCTCTCTTGTGCAACGTCTGTAATCAAAGAGCTCTGTAAATAAAGAAATTAAACTCTGCATGAAAAAAAAGTGACAGTCAGAATTGAGATCTAGTCTTTTCATTTAAGCTACTATCTGAGTTCTAATTAACAGAACAGCTTTTCATGTATCTCTTTCTCTTTTAGAATAATGTATCCATGGGTGCGGAATGTGTTTGTGATACACAGTCCAAAACATGAAAGAGAACTCAACACTGACAAGCTACATGTCAGCCAGTTCCCTGAAGGCCGGAAACAAGCATGTTAAGGAATGATGAAGTGAGCTCTCTTTTCACTGTCAGTGCCGCAGGGGAAGTCAGTGCCTGGGATGTTAAGGAAAGTCGCTCCCTTCCTCTGGTCATACATCAGTGTACATGATGTTGCCACTCATTCCCCTTGGTTACCAAAGCAGTTTCACAGACAGGGATTTCCACTTTCTGCTCTTCTCACCACCAAGGAAAAAGCCCTCACAGTGTTTCATGGTGGCTCTCAGTCATATTTTTTATAGGTTCCTCGCACATAATGACCATCATTTGTCAGCAGGATTGTGCAAGTCTTGCTGATTGTTATCATTTCTGTTTCCTCAATTTATGTACATTATAAAATAATGAGTTTGACCTTTTTAAAAAAAATAGGCAGGTAGAAGTAAAGTTTAGTTTTGGTGGGTGTGCAATGTAAAAGTGTGTGGGTGTAATTGAGAACATTGTAATGATTTAGCAGTAATGTACCTAAAGAAATGTGTTCTGACCACTACTAAATGAGAGACAAAGAAAAAAACAACATAGTTTAACCAGCTGTGTGTTTCTACTATAAATGCTTCAGTCTCCCAAGCTCACAAACCTGTAATGCCCTGAAAGCCAAATGAACATTAGTGCTGCAAAATGCAGGGATCTGCAAAACATCTGTATCCAACAACAACCATCTTTTTTAAACATACCCATAGCTTGTTGTGTTGATGGATGCGACTCACTCGTGTGGCTGTTGTTAACTAAGGCCCTGTCGTTGATGAAGTCTTCACAGAGCAGGTGTCACCTGACAAGGTCACAATGTCATTTATTTAACATCTATGCAGATGCAAACATGCATCCTAGTTTACTCTGACATCCATTATGTCACTGCAAGGATATTTTTATTTGAGTGAGTCATCAACAAGTATTGCTATTAATTAGCATTTTTATATGGATCAACTTTTTCAATAAATTAAATTGCCTCTGTTGACGACTGCATATAAAGACGGACATCATGTCTCTTCCTCCCACTTTTTATTAGGCTAATTAGGCTAAGGTATCCCTCAGATGAGCTGCCACCTTGATGACTGGCGCCAGTATCATCGTCCCACTGAAACACCTGACCAACCAATCACAAGTCAGGCTCAGTTAATAGGTTCTTCTTGTACTATACATCTTCATTTCCCATGTGACATCACTGTTAGGCTCAGTAATAAGGCACTGGAGTCAGTCACATAAACACAAATCACTGTGATTTCAACTACAGGCATACAGAGTTCATGGAAAACCATTAGAGTGTATGAGTGAAAAGCAGTGTGTATCTGTTCCATCTTATTCACATGAGATGGATGAATAAATGCATTTTATTCCCATCTGCTCACATTTCCACACATACTGTATAGTTAATAAGAGCAGTGAGAATTTTCCATACTGGGCCCATCCAAGAATAATACGCCATCACTTGAAAAGGATTTTTATTATGACTGCAGTAATAACAGAAAAGAATTAGTCAAAATGAAGTGCTGCTAGTCATATCAAGGAATATTCCAAAACACATTAAACCTGAGAAGACTCATAAGTATGACTAATCATGATTGTGCTGACAGTCGCACAAAATGCAGTGGGCTAAACAAAACAGGTATCTTGCGCAAACACAAGCTGTTTGGTTTTGAAGTTGGTTTTATTAGGCATACACACACACACACGCACACACACGCGCGCACACACACAGACACAGTATGATAAACCCTCTGATTAGCCACAAGATCAACAGTATATTATCAGCCAGTGTGGCATCATGGTACTGGTGTTAATGGGAGAATGAGTGAAGGGAGTTCTCTGCTTCCATTTACGCATGGAAAAGCTGAGTCATGGATTCACACTGAGACTGAATGATAACCATCGTCATGACAGTGAGCTGTGTGATATAAAGTGGGCAGTGAAGTGGACACAGTGGTGTGGCAGTGCAGTGTCGAGACTCCTGTGAGACTGTACTGACGCTTAGACATCTCATACACAAGTGTACTGGTGCTGTCTGCTGCCCCCTGTTGTCCACCTGCAGCTCACTGAGGTTACCAGAGAAAGTCTGAAACCACTGTAAACATGAGGGTCCCTGATAGACAGGGGCCAGACTGAAGGAATCAAATGGCACCAACTTTTATATTTCTTCTATACAGGAATGGCCACCTTGAGATTTAACAGTGAAACGATAACAATGTAATGGTCAAAGGTCAAAGGTCACTGTCAGCTCCCAAATCAAGTTTTGCTCAAAACTCAAGAATCCATTCAACAGTTATAACACAATGTATGTAAATGTATGACAGCATATAATCAGGACATTTTACACCGAAATGGTCAATGGTCATTTTCACTGTGACACCGTGTGTCACTGCGATTGTACTGATCTGACATCAGCTCATTCTCTGAGATGTAAAAATCATAAATCAAAAAGAAAAAAGCCATATATTCAGATATTAAATCCATGAATTTACAGGATAAGAAAGAAATCTGCTGCCATACTGCTAATCTGATATGCGTCAGTCCACAACAGGGGTTTAAAACAGCCTCTGTCACACCTCTGTCATGTTGGTAGAGGCTCCACAGGTCACAGCAGCAGTGCGGTTTCTGGTTCAACACCTCTAAACTCAGCTTTGTTACTGTGGCAAAGTGAGCTGTTGTGATTGAGGGCGTCAGTGGAATAATGTTCGCGGAGGCCTGCTTGTTCTCATGTTACAGTATATTTAGTTGTCTTGATAACACTTTGAAGCTGAGACGCCTAATCAGAGCTCACACCCCTACACGTGTGGGACGCCACCTCAATAGCCGGATGTGTTTGGGCTTCAGCAGACGGAAGAGGCCACCCAGTGCAGGCCAGTGTCACCACAGTGCACCAAACACTGTCCCTCACAAGCTTTATATCATCCATGTGTGTTCCATATAGCATGCAGCAACAAATGTGTCGCACCAGAGATGACATCACTGAAAAGACACCACTGTGCCATGGCCCCTACAGACTTCGCATAGACTTACATTCATTACTGACAGATTCATCCTAATCCTGACAACAATCATGACCTGTGACCCCCTGACCCCGTGACCTCTGTGCATTCAACCAAAATCAGTAATTGTCACACAAAGACAGGATACAAACTGGACTTTTTTCAGTAGTGTCCACACATTGTATGTTTATTCAGGCTTACATGTAAATAAATGGCACAATCACTCATCATCTGTTGCAGTGTGTGATGCATCCATGTCACTCAACAGGTGTGTCAAGTTCAATGAACTGATCTGGGATCCGTTTACGAATAGAACTAATCCCTGTTTAAACTATATGTGAAGCAGTAGATGTTCAACCGGATGATAATATGTGCAGACGATATGTATATATATAAATATACAGTCTAATGGGCTATAGAGTTAAAGGATCGAAGTTACAGAGAAACTAAAATAAACTGCTGAACTTCCTGCTTGTGTTTTTTTTTTTTTTACTTGGAGAATATATTTGAAGCACACATTTTGTGAATATGCTTAATTTGGTTTCCTTTCATTGAGATGTTGAGTGAATAGTCTCCACTGCGTCCAATAAATCCCACCATCATTCTTCCTCTTGATTGTGTTGTCAAAATGTTTGAGGCGTCTGGAACAGATTTCAGAAAAAAAAATCTTTTCAGAAGCAGACAGCTGTTTTCATTTCAAAGTGTTTTTTTTTAATGAAACATTCACAGCGGGTGCAAACAGTTGATGCTGAACACCTATATGAATGGATGAAAAAAGTTGATCCAGGGAAAATAAGTGGAAGAACATAACTACAGGGCTCAATAAATGCTGTAATGTATAGGAAACCGGTATGAAGCAGCCTTAACAGACACCAAATCTCAACCTACGTGTTTAACCACAGTCTGCAGCACAAAAATCAAGGAAAAGAAAATGTTGTGGAATCATGGCATCCATCCATCCACTAGAGGAATGTTTCCTGGAAGCTCATTAAGGTAGTTTGAGTTGATCTGGCCATTCATTTGCTTTCCATTCGCTTCAGCCCAAAGAAATCCGAGCTAACAGTGTCTCCTAAAACCTCATATCAGTCAGACTGTGGTGTTTATTTAAACAGTGACCTGGGAGTGAGTCAACCGGCCCGCTTTCCATTTGAGAGAGTATCTGCTGGGATGTATTAATAGGCTGAGGTGGTGAAGCACACACACTTTCCGGGTGGGAACGCTGCAGGGTGTAACGCACACGAAATGTTCCTTGTGGAGCAGTGCAACAGTTGTTAAAAGCAGTGAAGATAAAAAGTGACAGGACTTACTGTGAAGCAGTGTAACAAAGGGTATCAAAATAACCTGGCATAAGATGTTAAAATACTGAAATTAAGAAATACTTGTATTAATGTATTGTATCATGAGGTCCTGGTCTGCTGACACTTTCACCAGTAGATGGGGGTGTTGGCTTAATGTTGAGCACAGGAACAGCACTAATGAGCAAAAACTGACCCAGATTCAATACAATGCAAACTTCCTGAGCCAAACAACAACAACAACAACAACAACAGTTTCATCATCATTTATTGATTGGCTTATGGATATACATGTCATGTGAGAGCTGCTGTGTGAAGCCAGTCAGAAGTTAGAACAGCAGACTGAGTTTATTCCTGCACACTACATAGGAATCAGTCTGTGCATACATGATGATTTTTCAACCCTGAGATAATTACACATAATAATAACATAGGAAGTAACATGGAAAGATACCGTTTGTCCAGAAATAAAGAATACAGAATATTCTTTATTTCTCTTTATTTCTGGACTACAGTTTACCACACGTGTGTTGTGTGAATGTTCTGCAATGTGATATTCACTGATATTTCATCAGTTCACGTCTTAAACAATAATAACAATAATATACATCAAATACTGAACAAAGGGTTTAAAGGGTCGGTTATGATTTTCTAGCCGTATTAAAAAGTGGGGAGTGACTGCTGAGACTGAAAACTGACAAACTAAATCAAAAGTACAACTGCGTACATCAATACTGTGGCTGAGAGTGAGTGTGTAAATGGAGATTTATATGTTTATAAAATAAACTGGAATTATATTTACTTAAATCAAAGTCAATTGGAACTTATAATTGAAACTTGTATTTTGTGTGCACAGGCAAACACACATACGCACATGCATGCACACATACAAATGGGCCACTGTGAACCTGGTTTTGCTTGGAGATAAACAAACACGTTTTCATTATCATTTAAAAAATAAAAATACATTAAGATCATTTGGCTCATTTTTTATTTTAATTCTCATCTTTTTAACTTCTCTAATTGATCGACAGTTTTGGTTTTGTGTCTTACACCAACAGTACAGGGGTCAAAGGAAAAATATAAAACTTAATTTTCAGACTAACAAAAAGTCTTCATGCAATTCTGTTATATTTTTGAGAGTGAATTTTAGTACATTTCCTCAGTTTCAGGCTTTTACAATAACAAGTGCCCTCAACTTCTAGTGCTGCGTAATGTTTACAAGAACTTTCAGGAATCATCTTTGTGAACATGTTAACATTTACTTACAAAAAGAGACAGTTTGAGAGAAAACAGAGCAGAGCATAAGCTTCCAGCGTGGACTTTATATTGACCTCTCTATATATTGACCTGTGCAGCACCTTGCCTCTATCTGAGTGGACAAACACCTTGAACTGACTCTGTGCAGTCCATTAAAGCTGCACTGTGGAAGCAAGAGTCAAGATTACAAATACTTCATTGGTAAATTCTGCATCAAACCTGTTTGACAGGATAATTGAATAACTCTGAATGTGGGAGTCATTACATAGAAGGTCCTCACATACAAAACACATAGCACCATACAAAATAGTCTCTTGTTATCATTTGAATGTGTTACATTGTGCTGCTTGTGATGAAGACATATATTCGGGCAAGGAAAGAAGTGAATTTTCCCTGCCTCAGCAGCTTCATCTCCACGTCTATTACAAAGTCTTTGGGCTCATGCACTTGTCTCTGCAGATAGACGGCGCCCATGAAGCTGTTTAGCTTCCTGGTCTTGAAGTAGCCCTCCTCGTTGCCCTTGGTGATGCCGATGACAATGTGGTCACCAGAGTAAGCAGGTGAGGGTCCGATACGAAAGATCTGAGCTGGGACGATGATGTTGGTCTGGAAGCTGAGCTGGTAGTATGTGATCCGCACCGGAGAGTTCTGGCAGTCCAGCGAGCTGCTGGGACAACTGATCCGCTCACAACGTCTGGGAATGATTTTACAGAAGGAAAGAGAAAACGGACAATATTTTAAAAAAGGCTCCATGTAAAATGCACATGTTTGAAAACTACAATGATCTACAATGTGAGATTGAACGGATCTGGTTATATTTTGTATTGCTACATGTTGCACTGATACCCCCCCCCCCCATAGCATAACAGCTCCCATAACAGCTCCCATAGGTGAAGCCAAAAATATCTTGACCGCCCCCTTGTGTCTGGCTGCAGTATTGGTCATAAACCCCACTAAAAAGTCGAAGTACATATCAACAAAAAAGACATAGTTTCTTTCGTGTTGAGTAATGCTTATGACATTGTGGTATGTACAAGTGTTTGTGTATTTGATAACTTTGCTTGACTTGGGCCTGTATAAACAATCTGTACTGTGCTGACTCAAGGTGTTGACATCCCATGTACTACTAGCTAATTTGGCTTAGTGTCCCATACTGTCCATCATTATACAGCCACTTATCTTTACTACCTGCTGGAAGGACTCTGAGAAATTAGAACTGAACTGTGGCAATATGGAGAGTGACTGTCCTTCATAGTGGCTGTTTGCAGGAATCCGAATTCACAGTTAGTGCAGTTTGATGTTGTGCAAATGCAAAATCTGCACAATGCACACAAACACGAGTGTGTCTAGCGTCTTCATGCCTGCCAAGTCTGCTTACTTTTCTAAATGAAAGATGTCTCTCTGTGCTCGGCCATGCCCCGTCACACTGACGACTGATAAAACGCTGCCTGGATGTATGTGTATGTGTGTGCACGTGTGTGTGTGTGTGTGTGTGTGTGTGTGTGTGTGCATGTGCTGTTCCTGTCCAGTGGAGCGCAGAGCGGGGAGCGCTGCAGAGACAGCCAGTGGAAGCACCAGGCTGATCAAAGCCACCTGACTTCATTGCACTGCTCGATGGGAGTCATGTTCATTTAGCAGCCTCTGCAGCTGCCACAGGTTCACAGCTAACAAGGCCCTTCTGTGCAGAAAGCTGCACTGGAAGAGGGGAATGTACAGTATTTCTTATTAGAGGAGCGCACGCTTGGACGAGCTAATGGGAAACCCAATGAAATAGATAAAAAAAGAAGATCAGTTACATGTTGGTGCTTAAAGGCACAGTGCATCAGGATACTGCAACTGTACGAGAAAGAAATGTACTTCTACAGTCAAGACTGTAGGGCTGTTTTCAGAGGGATGTGACTCACGTGTCTGACACCTTCCTGTAATTGGGAGGACAGTCAAAGGCGAGACATCTGAAGCCCCCCTGCAGGTTATAGCAGGTCTGTGCATATGAACAGTTGTGAGTACCGGTGGTGCATTCATCAATATCTGCAAACAAAGGTTAAATAGAAGGGGTCACATTGATTTGTGTGTGTGTGTTTTTTTTAATTAAAAAGTTTGTTAAGGACAACCAACCCCTTGACAATAATAAATAGTAATAATAATAATAATTCTAATTTCCTACCTCCTTGGGAAAGAAACATCTCACAATTGAGACTTTTTTTGATGATTTTCTCTATTCATTACTATTCTATTATTATTTATTTTAAAAAGAGAGTTCCCAGCATTTCAGCATGTCACATGACGTATCCCCAGAAAGCCCAGGATGTCCTCTTTAGATTCGATGAATTGGGTCTTTTGAAATACTTTTGAAACATGTGCATGAACATGTGGACAAACGTCATGCTGACTATATGCTGACTGTTAGTTTAGTCTGTGGAGTAAAAACTTTGAATGTTGGCCGACAACTGGCAAAAAAGCAGTTTACAGAGATGTGGAGCCGTTTCTTTCATTATTCCTCTTTATTCTGCAGGCTTCAGTGTCAGCTTTTAATTATTTTATGCACACTAGTGATATGAAAAGACTTTAAGACTGAGGCTCCCTGACAGACACAGTCATCAGCAACGTCCTGAATCATCAATAGTTTCTGTAGGGTTTTTAATTCCCTTTAGAAAACTGTGGAAAGCTGAGGAGCTGAGGAGGGGACATACAGTAAATGCAGAATGACATGTAGCAGGAGGAAGTGACATTGTGGGTGAATGCACTGATTACTGATCAGCTGTTCACACTGACATCAGGTTTACTCCTCATTCAGTCTCACTGCAGTTTCCAGAAAGTCTCAACACAATGTTAGCAAACTCCTACTTAACCTTGTTTCAAATGCAGTGACTGTGTGTTCAGACTGTGTGTTCAGACTGTGTGTTCAGACTGTGTGTTCAGACTGTGTGTTCAGACTGTGTGTTCAGACTGTGTGTTCAGTGTTGTCTCACCTCTGCAGGTGTGTCCATTGGCCGACATGGTGTATCCATGAGGAGGACAGGAGCACTGATAGCTGCCTGCTACGTTGACACACTGGAAGGAACAGAGGTTCCTTATGCTCTGAGAGCATTCGTCGATATCTGTTAAACACACACACACACACACACGCAAACAAACACACACACACACACACACACAATCAGAAAAAAACAAACAGCAACATCATCACTGGTTAGAGTGACGTGTTCTTTGTTGGTTCTCTACAGTGTGTCCTGTCTGGGGATTAGCACCCAGACTAAATAAAATCCAGTGGAGTACTGATGGCAGAAGCTCTGATGCGTTCAACCTACTTCCTGCATTCATTCCATAAATGATTCATTATTCACATCTTAGTATTATTATGAGCCTCAGAATTAGAATCTTAGGGGTGATTCAACAATCCCAGTGAGTCCTGTTTAAAATGAGTAACGTGTTAGGTCACGAATACACAGATGTTTGCCACATTAGTGAGGCTGTGCAGTACTACTGTGTATATTCTAGTTCTGTGGGCTGCGGGTTATTTGGTCATTTCAGCAGAACATACCTTCACAGGTGTGTCCGTCCTCTTTCAGGTGGTAGCCTTGACGACAGTAGCACTGGTAGGAGCCGTAGATGTTGGCACACTCCTGACTGCAGGGATTTCTCTCACATTCATTCACATCTTCATCACAAAAAAGAAGAGTCAGCACCAGATGTCTTCCATTTTTTTTTATCTACAAGTTGTACAAAAATATCTCATATAATATAATATAATATAATATAATATAATATAATATAATATAATATAATATAATATAATATAATATGATGTCATGGTTTCCGGTGTAAGTTCCACCAAATTTGTATTACAATGATACACAGTTGTTACTATGGTTAGTGCCTGTTTTATTGTTGTTGCATTACACACACACTGAGGCTCGTCCAGCCTATTTGTCCACACCTGGCACAAGTCCAAATATGATTGGATAGAGCCAGGTCGGGCCTGGTTGAGTATCCACACTGTCAACCACTGACTAAAAACATACAGGAAATACTCTCTTAATAGAAGAACTTTTTTAATAACAGTAATTCTCTAGTGGTGCTGGGCGCTGTAGTTTGTTGCAGACACTAAACTAACAGGAGGAAACAATGCATTAGACTCTTTAGCTGTGGATTTTACAACATATTTCTCATTGCAGGGAGTATTTCCTGGTAGCAGACCGGTGCGTGTGCGTGATTGATTCATAATAACTGGAAAAATCAATGGATTCTTGGTAATAAAGGAACACATCACTGTGCGCAGCTGTTCTCACTGATATGTTTTGAACAGGTTTAGGACATCAGTGGAGCTCTGTGGCGCAGAGGAGTGAGTCAGACTGAGCTCTGGATACACGGTTTTATGGTTTCAGTCTTTAATTTGTTGACAGTAATCCTTTACTGTAATAGTCAGGGACATGTATGCGTACGTCGTACACAAACATCAATAGGAGAACAAAGTGACAAAAGGAGCCTGTGTAACTGACTGGTGATTTCTGAGGAAATGAAAATGAAAAAAAAGAAGTAGAAATAAAAATAACATGAGCATTTCATCCATTAGCATTTTGCAAATGGGATTTCTGATCCCATTTTGCTTCAAGTGTCAAAACAAATGAATCTGAACAGCACTCATCAAAACCTAATCATGCCAGTCCAACAACCTTTAATAAGAAAAGCTGATAAATGCATGGCTGCACCTCTCCATCATGTACAACAACAGTCACACCTCCATTAAGTTCCCTGCATCAGAGCTGTGACAGTCGAACCTAATGAGCATCACAGTCCCTGGTCAGCACTGCTCCCTGAAGCACAACACACCAACGACTGACAGCACCTGATCCTGGTAAACGTTACACCAGCACCATTCAACAGCTTTGACTGACAAATAAAAAACATGTGAAGGATTCATTAACACTTTTCTTCTTCTGTTGTTTAATGAGGGCTGGCAAGCAACTAGGTGCGTGACGGCCAAATCACATTACACCACATTATGCTACATATCAACGCATTCCATCAACAGTCCGTCTGCAGAAACCCTGACCTACCTTCACAGGTCTTGCCATCAAACGCCAGCGAGAAACCTGCAGTGCAGGAGCAGTGGTAGGAGCCTGGGGTGTTTTCACAGGTCTGGGCACACAGCCTGCCAGGGTATCGCCAGCACTCGTTTATGTCTGTTAGAGAAGGAGTCAGAGCTATTAGACCCCAGGCCACCAAGACCTCACCACCACCTCTCATTCAGATGCAATCACACTGATGTGTGCAGTGACATATTCCTGCCGTGATGCTGAGTCAGATCTTTTACAGGCATTTTCAGACACACTGTTTGCACACAGCTAAAAGGATGTTCGATCGTCTCCTGTTTCAATTTGCCATCATTGCCACTATCATATCATACACTGTATATCACATCCCTTCCTTCTCTTGTCGTCTGGTAATGAGACTTGTTCACAGGTCACTCGAAGCTTCTCCTGATCAAACTGCACCTTTAGGCAAGGAGACCATATTCATCTAATTGATTGATTATATAACAGTCTCAATATGTGCAGCTTCCATGCTGCCTGAATGACTGCCTGACAGCTCTCGGACTCTTGCCTCTCACTGGGCTTTGGTAACGACCTGAGCAGCAGCTACTACCAAAGACAGAGACAGAGAGGCGTGACTGCTCAACACCCTACAATGGCTCCCTGTTCAATTTCCTATTGATTTTAATTTTTTTATTGCTCACTTTAAGGGCTTGAATGGCCCCAGTCCTAAATAGCATTCCGATGTATTGAGCTGGTATGTGCCCTCTCACTGAGATCCACGGATGGAAGCCTGCTGGTTCCTCTCAGGTCACAGCTTGTGACAAACGGTCACTGGGCTTTTGCTGCTGGAGCCCCCACATTATGAAAACCTCTGCCTACTTTATCTGCCAAGAAAGTCTGACATCAGCTTTTATTCACACTTATCATTTCTATTGATTCAACCTTCTTTTACTTTTTCTCATTTTATTTGCCGTGTCTGTTTTTCTGAAGTGCATTGCAAGATTGAATAAAGTGCTGTAGAAATAATGTCTATCTGTGTTGCACATACTGCATTGATAACTGGAGGTCTCTTACTTTAATGGAATCTGATCATATGTGTCTTTGTGAATAGAGCCTGTCAGGTGGCCTGTCACCTGTGATAGAAGTTCTTTATTAAGTCAGGGAGACCTCAGGGTTTCTCGTTAAAGCTAATGGCTGCAGAGATATGAGAAAACTAGTGAAGCTTGGCTAGAAAATCGAATTATATTTATTTTCAAGTTCAAGAATAAACCCCCACTATCAATTTACTTATTGATTTCATCCAAACAACACACCAACAATAGCTATTCAAACTTATGCCATTTCTACTTCTGTCATTGTTACCTCATTTCTAGCACTGTGTTGTTCGATTTATTTGTATCTGACCTGGCTTTGTGTGATGAGGTTTAAACTCAGGCACTGAGATGGCTTCTTCCTTCAGAGCATCTCCAGCTTTAAAAACCGTTTGAAGGACTGAACCTCCATTCTCCGTTTATCGTCAGACGAGACACCAGAGATACGTACCAGTGCAGACTTTGCGGACGGCGTCATACTGGTAGCCCGTCTGACAGTCACAGCGGTAGCTGCCAGGGAGGTTGTGACAGATCTGGCCAGCTCCACAGCGGTGTGTGCCCATCTGACACTCATCAGTGTCTGGACACAGGGAGAGGAAAAGATAAAGCGCCACAGCAATGACCCACGCAACACCTGTCTGAGTCTATAACCAACAACCAATCGTCATTATTCACACAGCTGGACACCACACAAACACCCGCTTAAAGTGAACAAACTTATTTCTCCTTCACATAGGCTAAGAAAAAAAAAATCCCTGGGCCTTAATGCACACTGTTTAAAAACTCGTTAAATTGTCCACATTAAGGGCCAGACCTTCTTTTCCTTAACGATCATTAGTGTCATTTCTTGAGCAGAGCCTCTGAACCAATGCATGATCACACTGCTTCTGTGTGAAGATTTCCTGCATTCTGCTGTGTTCTCTGGCAGAGTGAATCGACTTTTTCTATTCTTATTTCTGTTTGGGTTATTCATTTAATGGCCATTAGCTTCTTAGAGCTGTTTTGTAACATAGTTAGATGAGAGCAATATGTGTGTGTGTGTTGGGGGGGGGGGGGGGGGGGTGGGTTTTCCTGTTTGGATTGGCTTTACTTTACAGGTTAGATAACTTGGGGACTTGGTTTTACAGGTTAGATAACAGTTTACAATCTTTGATTTCTAAGAGTCCTGTGAAAACATGAGGAGTCCCTCACCAACACACGTGGCTCCATCATGGCTGGCGTGGTATCCATGGCTGCACATGATGAGCTTCTGCTGACACGTGTAGGAGCCCACTGTGTTGATACAGGTGAAGCCTGAGCTGCATGGCTCACTCACGGTGCTGCACTCATTTATATCTGTGGAGACAGAGACAGCGTCAAGCCTCAGCCAGCTGAAAAAACCCTTGCTGCAGAGGAGAGCGACTGTTTAATCCTGACTGACAGGTCCACCCATATCTATATCTCTCCACAGTCATTTCCACAGGACAGTAATGGAGCTGTGTATGCACTTGTTGCATATAATCAGGCCTTGTCAGTAGCCTGTGTAGTGGTTCCAGTATACACTTAGCGCTACCCAAGTAAATAATGAGCTGCAGTACAGTATGTATGATGCTGCTCATTTGAACGGTGGAAAAAATAATAAATCGAAATCTCAGTTTCTTCACTTCCTGTCAGATGGTTCCAGCTGTTTAATGATTTATTGTGAACTGAAGGACGTGGTTTTGCATTAAACCATAAAGACCTCTTTTACCCATTACTAAAGATTAGAACTATTACTTTTTTTCTTTGGCCATAGATTCTGCAGGTTACTGACACCACGGGGATTTAAAAGAAAGTGCATTGTGGATTATCTCTGGACTGCTTCATGAACCTGATGCAGGAACTTTCTGAAGCCTGCTGACCATCATAAAGCCTCAATAAAAACACAATCGCTCATCTTTACACTCCTGTTTTACAATTTGCAAAAAATATATATTGTTTTTCTGACAGAATGCATAAGTTCAACATCTTAAACACTGGTCATAGTGATGCAGTTACATTTACAGCAAAATGTAACACAAAATGTAATACGATGTTATTGTAATACTAAATACTGTGCAAAAATTTTAAAAAATATGGTGGTGTGTATCAGCTGTTCCTCTGCATCTGATTTATAATCCTGCACTATAAAATGATTATTATGGCATGTTTTAATGGGTCTCGAGCAGGAGGATGTATTACAAAGCAGGATACGTGGTTATCAGCCTGACTCCACTCTGGGTTTATGAATGCTGGTTCACTTCTCATCGAGGTAAATCACCATGGTAACTGATGCTGAACTATTAACCAGTTCCACAGCGAAACCACATAAGGAGGAATAAAAACGAAATTATCTGTTGTGTTCGAAAATGATCCGCAATAAATTTCATATATCAGATCATGTAGTAAATATCACAACGGATTCAAGTGTATTTTAAGTGTGATGTGATTTTGCTTTACTGAATGTAACCAGTCTGTCACTTTGTCCAGCATTAATACGCATTTCTTCTCATATCGTATTCAGAAGTGTATTATGGTAACAATCCTCCGTGTACAGGTTGTCCAGATGGATGTGCTGAGCAGCAGCCAGTAGCAGAACGCAGCCCTGACAGTCTCTTACCAATACAGTTTCCATGGGAGTCCTGTGTGAAGCCACTGATGCACTTGTGTTTAGATTTACACAGGAAAGAGCCCATTGTGTTCTCACACACTGATCCCCTACCACAGTTATGGGTCCGCAGCACACATTCGTCAATGTCTGAAGAAAGAACAGACAGATACACATAGAGTTAATGCAATGAGCCTCCTCGACGAACCAAAATCACCTGGCAGCTCCGCTCTCAGCTCCTGACTTGTCCTGACAGTACAGTAGGTGGCACTGTGGCTTAAGCAGAAGCTAAACATAGCTACGGATCAACCCAGCCATTCAAACTTACTTACACCGTCAGTGTTTAACTCCAGGAAACTTCCCCCCTCCCACAAAAATAGCACTTCTTCCAGCTCGGCAAAGAAGCAAAGTTGAACCAAACTCATAAGTGACAGTTATTGAATCTTATGAGCGATGGTTGGAGTTTAAATGGAAGATTTTTGCCTCTGTGCCGTGAGACTATTTCTCTGCACGTCATGTTATATTCGGTCCTGTGAGACTAATGTAGACAGACATGGGGGCAATCACCTTCACATCACCTTTACATCACGGCAGAGAATTCCCTTTTCTTACATGCGGCTAATTAGTTTTCCACCTGTTGGACGGTGGACCCAACGTCACCTTCGTTATCCAGCTACACCGATTGGTTTTCCCTGGTGCCAGGTTCAAGTCACAGAGCCTGAACGTACTTTGCTGCTTCGCCACATGAACCTGAGCATCTGTCGAAGCACAGATATCCCAATCAGGGGCCAAAAAAAAATCCCCTGGCACAAATCCTAATGAAGCTGCACTGAGTGCTGCAGACATACACGTGACGCGGTGTGGCTGGAATAGCCAGAGTGAAAACAGTAGTACACAGTCTGCATAGCTGTCCCTTCCTCTTGTCTGCTCCACACTGCTCTAAAGCTTTGTGTATGTGTTCCTGCAACTAATGCTGATAGTATTATTCATCGAAACACAGACTAAGGCTAAAACGAGCCTCTTTGTAAGCAACTCTCTCCTTTCAACAATGCCACAGCTATTCATGAGGTACTACACAAACGTCTGGTCCTCAGGGACTGTGAGTCATCAAGGGCCCTTTAAGGACAAATTATTTTGGGGTTTGGGGCGATGCTATTATAAAGAGCAACAGAGGGGACATGATGACAAAGTGAGGTTCAAAACAGCCTGTGTGTGCATACGTGAGCATCCATTACACACTGCCTCAGTTAGGTGTGTGCCATTAGCGATCCTCTGTGCGTTTCTGATAAGCTCTGATGAAACCCTCGACACAAACACAAGCTCCACAGTGGTGTTAGAAAGTGGAAATGTTTAGACTCTCTCATCTACAGCGAAATATGAACAAATAAAATGGAGTTCAGCTTCATGTGTTCCAGCCCATTAGTACAGGGCACTCAAACCCCTCCACCACGATAAGGTGATGGTCCATGGAGGGGACAGCGAAATATCAACAAATAAAATGGAGTTCAGCTTCATGTGTTCCAGCCCATTAGTACAGGGAATTACATCGATGTGCAAATCTGCAGCATAAGCTTACAGCTCACTGCCAACACTCAGTGCCAATAAAGGACGTGTGCACTTCATTAAGGGGAAAATATGAGTGCTGAGGTCAGGGGTGGTGCATTGGCATGCAGTGAGTTCGACTTTCATATGCACGAGTCTGTGTCCTATTATGGACATTCATTCCTCTGTAGCCATTATTTGATAACATTAATCAATTGTTAAATCCACCATTAAAACCATTCAAATAGAGAAACATCCACAGCCTTTTCAGAAAATCTACCTGTGGCCAAATCAAAATGAATCAAATGTATGTGCATTCTGCATTGTCCTGTTTATAAGGCCCAAAGTAGGGTTACTACTATTATTGTAGCAGTATTATTGTTGTTATGTTGACATTAGCCTCACTGTTCACAGTGGACATTCCCACTCTGGTTAGTGATGACTGAGCATTTCATCACAAGTGAATCATAAATATAAGAAAACTACAATTTTCTTTATTTCAACAGAAGCAGTATGTAAAGAGGCCTGATGGTTCTTTGTTGTATTTCTAATTAAATATCAGCACAAAATTCCAGGACCGACAGTAGAATATTAAATAGTGATGTCAAAACAGAAACAGATCAGAAATCTACATGACTATGAATCTGTTGATTGTATTTGGTGATCATTTCCACCAGTCTTACCATTAGCAAGCGAGAAGCAAGAAACAGCAAGAGATAAAGGCATTAGAAATAAAACTGTGTAATCCAGGGTATGTGGATGTGGTTTTGTATTACTGTCTGCATGTACTATTTTCATTTGTTGTTCACTCTTAAAAAAGGTTACATATTCTGCACTGCACCATCATCTATGTTATCTATGTTAATGACTCTGCAAAGGACTAATAATAATAATAATAAAGTCAGGGACAATGAACTCACCCTCACAAACACTGTTCCTCAGCTGGTAGCCTGCAGGACAAGTGACCTGCAGCTCGCATACAAATGAGCCCAGCGTGTTCACGCAGCGCTCACTGGGCCGACAGCTGTGGGTGTTGGTCACACACTCGTCCACATCTGCAGAGGACGACAAACAGTCAGAGCATGATGGACAGGACCTGGATGTAAATCCCCCTTCTTAATGAATCAACACGTTTATTCTCACACTTAAGAGAAAGACATTTGTCAGAAAACTTATGCTTTTTACTAGTACTTAGTTACTTTGCATTCAAAATCATGTGGTACTTAATTTCACTTTAGGCCTTATTTCACTATTAATATTATTTGTTTAATTAAAAGACAGGAATCCATGATGAGCTCGCAAAAGATGCTCTCTGTCTTATCAGTATTTTTATTTTGCCAATGGATGAAATGGTCCGATGGAACAAGAGCGCATCCAGTTTTTGTGCGTTTTAGGTCTTTTCCAGATGCAGCAGGCAGCTGTTTTCAGTGGGAAAGTGGTATTTAGCATCTGAAGGGCCAGATGTTTTCCTCAGGAGCTGGTGCAGACCAAAACCAGTAAGGAATAAGAAGAGTGGACACTTTTCTACTAATATTATTCATCTTGTGGCCAAACCCACAACCTCACATCAGTGCTGATGCTGCTCAGTGTCAGCAGGATGCACAACATAGCAAACACATTCACTGTGACCACTGCAGCTAAGGTCATCAAAGTAAACATCAAAATCTATCAGCTCTGAGGACAACAGCATTTAGCATTTAATGAATGTTGATATTAATTGAGAGTGATAAATGTTAGTGTGGCTTAAGTAAGGTCCCTGTTGTACTCCAGAAACAAAACATGAAACGATTTCATTGTCCTTCAACAGAGAGATATATGTGAATGTGAATATAGGTTTCTCTCCTGGCATGACTTTTAAAGCTGAGAACACACATAGTGGCCTTGGAAATAAAAACAGTAAATTTATTTTAGCAGTACTAAATGAAGCCCTGTGTTTTAGTCCCTCTGATACAGCAGATTCTGGCCTCACTGACTGCGTCTCCCTTTTTGATGCAGCCTTGTATCACCTTTAACCACTGACAGAGGGACAAGTCACATTTAGAAAATCTGATCTTGGAAAGCGATTCAAAGATATTTTGTTTGGTTTGCTTGTTTGTGTGGATAAAAAACACAGTTGCCAACTTTGGTGCAGAATGTTTATCAGTCAGACAGCAGTGTGTTCAGTAAAGAGTCGCTGATGATTGATGACACTGAGGGCTTTTTGCTGAGACAGTGGATCATCTTTATCAAACTGCTGCACTCCCTTATCCTGCATTTCAGTGCATGGACGATTAGCTGGATGCACTGATAGAGCTGGACTGGGATTAGTGTCTATATCTGGACACTGTGTGTGCATGCTATTACTACAACATTCAATTCAACTACTTATAGGTCGCCACTGGTGTTTTTATGTTTTGTCATATCTTGCACACCATCATAGAGACAATATATGTCCACAAACAGACAGACAGACAGGCAGACAGATATACAGACAGATATACAGACAGAAAGCCACACCTGTTAGTCCTCTGTTAGTCCCTTTGTGCGAGATCCTGCTACAGTAACTGCCTTCAGGACCACATTTCACAATGACTCACAAGGTGAAAACAATAGCAGCGACAGTGTTGAAGAGTTAAACATCATAAGCAGGACCAAGCAGGGAACACATTACCCTGTGGAACCCGGGTCTGTGTGCAGTCGCTGACTGACTGACTTCCACAGCTTCTGTCACAGGGAGTCAGAATAAAGTAGGCGCCTTGCAACATTTATGAATGGGGAGCATGAGGAGGAAAAACACTGATCTGAGGTTCTCAGCATGTACCTGGGTTGTGAGTAACACCCTGCAGCTCTTCTCTATAAGGTTATTCACATTAGAAAGGTGCACAACATAACCCCTCGTAGTACAGAACACGGCTTATTGTATTACATAAAGCCCTCTGCGCAGCTGCAGCAACACATTCATCTCACTCACTGAACTCCGAGTTTCCCACTTTTGACATCGTCATAATGTGTAGACTGCTCTAATGCTCTACAGGCAAAGTTGTTCAAGGTGCCTGCTTTTGCAAATGTCCCCAAGAGACATCCATTGTCTTCTTTGTAGGGAAGATATTCAGGGGCCCCGTCCTCTGGGCGCTGCTCTCCGTCAGCCCTCTGGATGGATGGAAGTGATTCCGGTGTTTGCATTTTGCCAGTGATGCAGAAAGCCACCTCTCCTTCCACCACAGGGCTGCGTGTTTTTCAGTGAGTCTCTCGAGGAGGGAAATAAGAAAAAAAGTACCTATTGCCTTCAGGTCCCTGCCTTTCTCAACTGGTGCCTGGGGACAGTCACATGACACAGCCACGAGGAGTGAAGAGATGCAGTAAAGAGTAAAGAGGAATGCAAATGCTTTGCTGGAAAGAGACGTACTCAGTCCAGAGAGGGGAGGCGGCTGTGTTCAGGAACATGTCTGGGAGGCAGCACCATGAGGCACAGGAGGAAACGCACACCTCGTCCTCGGTCCTCCACACAGGAGCCAGCAGATGATGAGATTCTTTGAAAAGTTCAACCTGAGGCAGATGAAGTCAGACTTGGCTGACTTGCAGATGGGATTGGGAACAGGATGTTTAGGGTTACACAGATGCGTGGTGGGACACGTGCAGGCCGTGTGCGTGACTTCTTCATCATGAACGACCAGGGATGGATTCTGACTGACGGGTTGATTTGACATCCAGATGATTTGTTTATGGTTGGAGGCTTTTTGATCCATGAAAATGATCCCAGGTTGTGTTTTAAAACCAGCGAGCCTTAGAAAGCATGAGAGAGTGAAGCACCTCGACACTGCAGTTTAGAGACATGCAGATAGTATATAGTTAAGTGAAACACAAAAAAAACACTGTGGTCATGACTGTCGTCCGTCCTTACCAGTAACATTAGCCTGTTCCTGCTCCCGTGGGATATAATACATCTGGCCACTGGGGTACTACAGTCTGTGAGATCATTCAACTAACATGATCAGGGTGGTCTCCTCCACTGTCAGGTAAAAGGCCAGATAAAGGAAACACTGACAAGCATCATGGTGAGATGCAGAATGATGCACACACAGATAATATCATTTTTTGTTTTGGTTTGTTTTTTTTCAATCAAAATGCAAAAGAAGCCAGTGCAGCATGTTGGATGAGAGGCACTGACACTGAGACATCATCATTACAGCGGGAAACATGCAGCTGAAGTGGATGAGTTACAAGGACAAACAATGTAAACGTTCCTCATGGGGTTTGGTGTCCAGCGAGCAGCTCTCTGACACGTTCACATCAGACGGGGACATGCTGCACAGAGCAGCCTTACAGTGTCACACTGTTCCACATTGTTTTTTTGTGTTTTTGTGTTGAGGAACCATCAGACAGCAGAACAGGGACATGTAAATGAATACGTAAATGAAGAAAATGTAAAAGTGAGGATTTGTTTGAGCAGTGATATTTAGCTGAAAGTAGATGTATCATCTTCATCATTATCATGGTGAGTACTGGTGTTTACCACCAGTATAAAGAATCTAATTTCTAAATGAAGGAGTCAGTAGACAGCGGAAGAAGCTTCTGATGCCACCACCATATCTGACCAAGAGCTGTGACTAAATGTCCATAATAAATGTGCCATAACATCACTTCACAGAAGTATTTCACAGTGGATGTACTACAACTGACATAAAGAGCTACTCCAATGGCATGGGAAGAAATCCTGTCATTTTTATCAAACATAATAACTGAGGCTCCAGGGAAAATGAGCAGTTGCGTGCTATCTCTCAACAAAGCCACAGTTTAATTGAGGTGGTATTTAAAGGCCTTGGAAATGTACTTTTCCAGTTGTACCTCGAGTAATCATGTCTCACATGTGTCAATTATTCTATACAAAAGATTCAACCGATGGATTTTCTTGGCATTTCTGTACTTCTCTCCACTCATTTAGAAAATGCAATGTGTACTTGTGCACACCAGTTAGGGATTTAGCTAAAATCACAATTCCATCACAGCTGGCCGGTTGTTTGGTTCTTAGGCAAACTACAATGAAAACAGCTAACTCATCCAGTCCTTCTGCAAAAAATGAGCTGAGGTTAATGTCAAAAACAAATTGGGCTTTAAAGCAACACTATGTAGTTTTTCAGCCTTCAAACTATATTTTTTAAGATCATTCTGATGGTACAACAACTCACAATAGGTTCAATGACATTTGTCATCGCTTGAGACCCCCTCTATCTCCTACACTGGCACTATGTAACTTCAGGCATCAGGTAGGAACCATGTCATGTGATCATATTCTCATCCACCCACTTTTATTGGCTCCATTCTCTTCCTGTTGGACTAGTAAGTATAAATTCTTTGCTTACCATCTGTATCTAGTATTTTTTTTGGCTTACTATGAGTCAGAGCATGTTATTGAAATAGTAGCCCTTGGTTTATGTTCAGAAATCATTGTCAAAACATGGTTGATTGCGCATCAGGTTGGAATTCCACGGGTATCATGCACGATACAGATTTTACGACAGTTGCTACAGACAATACCATTTCTCGACTGTGGGGGGACCCCGCAAGCAAATCCTACATTGTTTTGCTTTAAATGATTATTTAGTACATTTAGAACAAGATGGGATTAATCAGGATCTTTGTAATTTAGCTCAGCAGCAGACTGGATGCGTGTCACCATCTTGGGGAATAAAAAACAAGTGCTTTCCCCTTGGTTAATCTACATTTTACAACATCTTGTTTTAAGTAATCTAATCTGAACAGCTCTCCTTTGTTACTGTGTCTTATTTCTACACTGTCGCACCATGTCAGCCGCACAGGGAACCAAGGTAATAAAGCTTTTAGAGTTATGAAAATGCAACAATGCACTCATCTCTGCACTGCTATGAAAACTAAGGCTCTACATGGTGTGCAAACTGTCAACAGGGAGATGGCATCCGTTTTAGAGATGTGTCATTTTGACTGTAGCCACGAGGCTTCTCTCTGGTTACCTGGTCAGGTCCATTATTGGTGAAACAATATAGTCAGTCAAACTCTTAGTGGATCAGGGTAATACCTTTTTCCATCAGTCCCAGCTATGTAAATCTCAAGACCATGTTAGTAATGTGACCACACAGAGGAGAGTGCTGCAGGCTCTTATTTCTGTTTACTGCAGAGTCTCATTAAAAGTGATCAGCAATGCCATAAATCTGAAAGCTGATCTCCACACACTACTTTGAGAAATGCAAAACAAAAGCAACCAATGCCTGCAGCGGCTCATTTAGTCTTTGGAGTAAATACTGGAAATGGGTATAGGTGCACTTGCATTTGTGTTGCTTGGGAAACTTCACAACATCCATTCACCACCTAATGATAAGCAGAAACAACACCAGTGTGCCGACTAATTGTCTAACCCACACATTTACTATTCAGGTTGCACATACAGCCGACATCGCACAACCCTGCTCATTCACACACATGCATCTCCATGGGAACGACTGTCGGTTCAGAAGAGAGTGAGGAGGTAAGCCGCTGTGTTTCAGCTGAGTACCTCGCACAGCCGTCATATTGGAATAATCACATCAGCATTTCAGTGTGTGTATAAGTGTATGGTTCGGGTCTTTAAGGTCAGTCTACACCAAACATCCAAGGTGTTTATAGTTCCATGGTGTTTTCCAAGTCTGTATGATATATCTCACACAAGTCCTCCGCAGTTTACGTCACAGTCTCCTTCCATCAGTCAAAGCCTCCAATCCCCCCCTCTCAGGCTCACGCCTCGTAGCAGGTTTGCTCCATTTCATTCCCCTCTAAGCCAAACGTTGCCCACCCACATGTTGACATGTGGGAACAGTTTAGTGGAGAAAGTGCTCACTCTGTTCACTGAATGAAGTTATAGTAGAGGAAACACTAACTCTTATGTAATGCAGTGCTTTCACATCTAGAGGTATTATCCTGCCCGCTGAATGACAGGTTAAATAAACACTGTCCATATTGTCCTGTCTGTATTTACATTATCTCCTGTCCTTATTTACAACAGACAAGTATTCTAATACACTGCACTATCACTGTCTGTCTACCAGACCCTCACTGCAGAGACATCACTACAGTCCACAGGACATATATAGCTGGAGCTGAACCATATGTTACACTTTTTTTCAAATCCAACAAATCCAAACCACTGCCAAAGTTTTCATCCTATTTACAAATTCATGGATCAATTTACTAACTACTGCAGCAGATTTGTTACTGTAGGCCCATTCATGGAAAATGGCCTTTGGCATGGTAACAATTACATTCCCGTCTGGGGAGGGGTGTAATGTCGGTGGTCTATCTGTGTGATTACTTTTCCTACACAGTGAAACGCTGACGTCAACGTGCCCCTTCAGTGGGCCTTTATTTCAACAGGAGAAACCTAATATTGCTGTTTGTTGTTTTTCCTGCAGCAGCACAAACTCTTTCCTCCAACACAACCACGAAGGTGAAGGCTCACCTCTCTGAGACAGTAGCTGACCTCTTCACTACACAGGGATGCTACATGAGACTGAAATGGATTCAGCCAGATCCAGCTGATAACCTGCGGTTATAGTGGAATATCACCCCATAAAGCTATAAAGCCTAACAACTAAGTAGGCAGTTGTCCATTTACACATTTACCTGTAGACAACAAGCAACATTAACTTTTACTTGCCATTTTATATCAACTCTAAGCTCAAGTGTAATTTCTCCCACTGCTTAATGAAGTTGACTCGTCAGACTCTTGGCAGTGCTGAGCAGGTGGAGCATCTGTCTGCTGCTGGAAACTGGGCTGATGGGAGTGATGGGATGTTTGTGGGCAAGAAAACCCAAACAATATCTCCAGGAGATACTGAAAGTGACAGATCCGCCATCTTGTGGCCCATCGCGTGTATAGGGTTAATATTTAGCTCATTAATTTAAAGTTGTTCTTAAAAAATTGCTTTTATCTTTTCTGTTTGTAATTCAGACAGAATCTCAGCTGAGGTAGTACTAATCCACAATAGGAGAAATGACTACAAATATTTGTTCTAGCTGGATATCAGGGCTGATCAAGGTATTTTTAACCAATCGACATCAGCTTGATACAAAAGCAAACATGTGTCACAACCAGAGGTCCCTGGATGTATGATCCATTCAGCAGTTTGTATTGCACATGCAGAACAGATTGTGCTTCTGACTCTTTTCAAATGTCTGCTGCTGGGAAATAGTTCACACTGGAAAGTCCACCTCTTCTGTGTGTGTTACCAGCATAGGAAAAAAACATTCAGGAACAACTTGGATTCAGGCATTTTTTTATTCTTTGCTGAGCGATTAAATTGTCAAGCATATAAATGGATTAATTCTAAAACCCTAACGTTTTTCAAGAGTGCACTGTGCAACTGCACTATGTGGGAAAATAAGAGTAATGGATCAGGGCACAATGTCAGCATATGCTCATACTAAATGACTGAGACTGGGGGCAAAGGAAACTTCCCTAGTTTTCTGTAGCATGATATGGAAATACGAGAACATCGTGACTATGCCTATGTTACGTATTTGAGTAAATGTACACAAATGTAGCTTTTACCAGTGCCTTATCATACACTGACCTGAAACCAGGCAACAGGAAATGATGTATTTTGCTTTATAATGAGCAAATAGAAAATTGTTACTGTGATTTGTGCTTAGAACTACATTCAAGGTGCAACAGGCCACGGTTGGCGAAGCTGCTGCTTCTATGCTGCCACTGTCGTGCCATGTCTTGTTGAGAGAAAGCAAAGTATGCAGATGCTACAGTCTGTGGTGTTTTGCAGCCATCTCTGCCATACAGTAATTGGCTATGGCTGACTCATGCTCCTGGCAGATGTCTGCAGCAAGTGGGAGCCCAATCAGCCAGTGTATTGTTTAGTACCACAAGACCTGTATTTTTCTTCCTCATGAGTGACTGCATCCAATTAGAAAGTGTCCTAATCTCTGGACAAACAGCTCCATTGCACATTTGTTGCACTGTCACAGCTGTGTATGTGTGTGTGTGTGTGTGTTGTTGTTGTTGTTGTTGTTCATTTGTGCAGTATTATTGATGGATGTTGTATGGAGGCTTGCAGCTCAGAGTAAACCCAGCTTAAGGGAGAAAGCTTAAGTGGTGACACACAGACACACGCACACAAGCACTGTGAATCGCTCCAATTACTGGCAGCAGTGAGATGACCAGAAGGAGCGACAGGCCTTACCTTCACACGTGTGCCCGTCTGTCTGCAGCGAGAAGCCCGGGAAGCAGGAGCAGCGAGCGCGTCCTGCCACTGCCTTACACCGCTGACTGCACTGGCCATTTTCTACAAGAGAGAAACAAAATCTGACCACAGTGATCTCTGGATTGCACGAAGCTACGCCTCCAGGACACTCATTGACTTATAATGTCTTCACTTTCTAATCTTTGTGCCATTTCCCTGCTCTTCTGGTTATTCGCTGCCCTCTTGTTTTGCTCTCGCAGGGCCCGTGTGCCCCCCGCCTGCATACTTATCATCACACCGTGTTGAAAAGTGCCTCTCATAAGCGATACCGCTTTCAGCACCACCCAATCAATCCTCCCTGTTTACCAGCTCCATTGTCCCGTCACAAAGAGGCACGGACCAGGAACTGCTTCCCCACTATTTCTCACACGTCCCTCACAAAAGCTCTACAGCGGTGAAGTGCTGCAAGGCCACTCCATACATTGATCAGGCCTTTATATGAGCCTGGAGGAGAGGCTCCATAAGGCTGAAGGGTTCGGCGGCCTGATCCGCCTCCTGACTTTATCACGATTCAGCTCATGAGGCTACTGCAGTGTCAACAGAGCAGATTAACTGGGGCTGGACGGTTTATCCAGGAAAGCACATGCAGGGAGACAGCAGTCTCTCTTTTACTCCACGTCATACGGGAGCGTTCACCTCAGGGCAGGAGGACTGCACTCGGACGCAGTCACGTTCAGCCCAGCCTGCTTGCCTTGCCTCAATAACAGCAGCTGATGCATTGAGCAGATGTATCCGGCCTCCTGAGCTCTGGACAAGTTAGAGTCTGGAGACACCAGTGACTGCATATATATATATATATATATATATAAGAATCTCACAGCAGGAGGTGAATATCAGAAAAGAATTATAATAGTTTAACCAATACTGAGCTGTTATATACTGTTTTTGTTGAGAGATGAGTGTTTATTTATCAGTCTGCTTGCTTAATTTCCATTTTTGTAGTCATTTTGTTTGGTAAATCTTTCAGCACATTGACCTTTTCGTTAGTTGTATTATCTAACTCTCTGTGTGCCTGGTTGAGAGCAGCAAGTAACCTGGAGGTTGGTACTATGGGGGTAAAAAAAAAGATGAATTCTATAATAAGATGGATGCCTTCATCTTAATGCAATTTGCTTCTCCAGATGTCCACCAGACCAGACTGTACTGATAAGTGTTACAGCATTTTACTCATTCTGGAAGTCGGAGTTATTGAGGGGGTTGGCATCCATCAGTGAGACGTAACACAGTTGAAACCCCCGACTATCAGCAGAAGACCAGAGCTGGGCTGTAGTAGTGTGGACAAGACTGTGCTAATAAATGCTGGTCAGTTCTTGTCTGGAGCATATATATTCATAAAAGAAACCCATTCCATCAATGGATCCATTTACCAGACTTAATCTTCACTCGGAATCTTAATGGACTTTAGCTGGGGTAAAATGAACCTGTCTCTCTATCTGATTAGAGTGAGGAATAAAATACCTTCCCTGTCATGATTCCTTCAGTTTCTTCTGTTCAGTATCTGGTGAGTGTGTCTCTAACAAGAACACTTGAGTTCAGTTAAACAGAAATCAGAATGACCTCAGTCATTCAAGGCAGATTTATGGGCAAAATGAATGCATATATGATTTTACCAAATTTTATTTAGGACCCATTTTCTTCAGTTTTTTTAAACCTACTCCTGAATCATCATAGAAAAATCTATGAATTCAAATGAGAAAAAAATGTATGCACTGTAAATGCAGAGTCTGCGCACAGTGAATGTCATTGTGCAGAATAACACAGTGTTGGCATTACTGTACCTGTACAAGGATTCAGGTGGACAGGGCTCCTGGTGGTTGTAGTGGTAGTAGTGGGTTGCGTTGGAACCACGGGACTGTCCTCTCGGACTTTGTTGTCCTCATCGGGACTCACTACACAAAGAAGCACAATAACCAAGATCATGAGAAACATGTTCCTATAAAAAGTACAAATAGTTAGCATACTGACAGGCTAAACTACAATTACAAAATAACTGGAAGCAACACAATATTTCTGATGTATTTAACCATTTTCAAAATGAATAAAATTACATGTAATATCTATTCCCAAATGGTGAAACACAATTTGACCCATGCTGAAAGCTGTGTCATTATACTCTGAGCTCTTTATAGAGCACAGAGAGGCCTGTGAGTAAATTATCTTCCATTTGAGGTTGTAAGGGATTTTGATGAGCTTTTTTTAATGACTCTTGTTCCACTGCCAAGAGTATAATGATAAATCTGTTATTGTTTTAGCCACAGCATAATCATGGCAAAATGACCATAAATGCATATCCAATAAAATTAAGGCTCTTGTAGTTTGGCTTTTAATGGTGGTGAAATACTTGAGGTTTATTGTTCAGAAATTCCTTCATCCACTGTGAGAAGATTCCAATCACACATCTGTATTTTTGTATAACTGAGGGAACAAAAGGTCAAATAGGAGACAGGAGAATATTATTTTTAAAAAAGTAAAGACTACCTATAAACACACACAAACACACGCACACACACACACACACACACACACACACACACACACACACACAATATATATCCATCAACAAAAAGATCTGTGCCAGATACACTAAAATATGAAAAAAAAAACTAAATAGACACAAAGACAATTTTGACCGTGTAGCAAATGCAACAAAGTGCAAACCAAAAACATGACACAATGGCATGGAAACAGTGAATACATGGTAACATTCCTCTATGCAAGCTTCCAGTCACAAACCGTCAACAATATATAGATATGTATTGTTTTTGTTAACATCAAATGAATGACAGATGAGAGCATGATAAAACTATGTCGACAAAAGCAAGGAATATGTGGAATCACTGTGTTTACGGTGAATGATCATACTGGATACTGATGTAAATCCAACTGGTTCACTGAGCTTTTCAATATAAATGAACCTATGAGGTCTCTGTCATTTTTAAAAAGTGCACAGCAAGAGCCAGATGATTTTTAAGTTCTAGTTGAGGTTATGAATTGAGGTGAAAAGATTGCAGAGATGCAGTACCTGGTGCACAGGAGTGTTGGTCTTGCTGCAGGATGTAGCCCTGGTGGCATTCACAGCGGTAGGACCCCCAGATGTTGGTGCATTTGTGCTGGCACAGCTGGCCTGCATACAGCTGACACTCATCCACATCCTCCTGCTCCTCCACCACGTTGGCAGCTTCATCTGTGCCGCTGATGGAGAAGGCCTCCTTGGGGTACTTGCTGTCTGAGACTGGAAGAAGTGAGAGAAGGGAATTGGCAGGGTCTCAAATTAGAGACAGCAACAGATTGCCTGGGTGATGTCTGCTGCACACTTGCCTCATGAAACTGACGTGAGGACACAAAACAACATCTGCTCCTCTTTTACATTTGGAGTGTCTAAGTGATGCTTCTATAAAGAGTTTCGGTACCAAAATGAGCATCACGACAAGAACTCACCAATGAGAAATGCTAAGGTCAGACCCACATTTATTTATAGAACTCTTGATGCCAAAGGACAAAATAATGATTTCAAATTTGCTGTTTTGATTACACATCAAATTGTCTGTGACATTTACCCAGTTGGATTCCTTCCTCACAGTTTAATGTGGCATGGGCCCTTCATTAATCTGGTACATTGTTTTACTTCCAATCACTAATTCTGTCCAACTGTATCGATTTCAAGGAACTATAGAGGAATACGGAAAATAAACATGTAACATAATGCACCAGTTCATCATGAATATGAAATACATACAATCCAGTGATATCCACTTTGCTGCTTGTTTCAGTATAGTACATAACACTTGTTGTTCAAGTATTGTTATGTTACACTTGAATTACATTTTCACTGCAGTTCACAGACACGGCTGCTCCTTCACTTTCATGTGCACTACTCAGCTGGTGAAAGTGCAGCTTTAGCTTCTATCAGAGGACCCAGTGAGATAGAGTTGGAAAGGTGCAGCCAGCACTGTTCATCTTTTCTACTGCACTTTTATTTGCATTTGCATTGAAATCAGACTGAGGACTGACGTACAGGAGGACAGCAAAGGTCCTGACATGCCAGTGCAACTGATTTTCCAACAGCTTACTAACAGCTGGTTTGGGCAGTGACTCAAGTGTCATGACTCCCCTCAGTGTGGTAGAAAAAAGTTGTGTGCGCCCAGTTTCATATTAAAATGCTGTTCTACAGTGCAATTCTGCAATGAATTTCCATAAAGGGAGATAAATATGGGAAATTCAAAATGACTGCTTTAGCGATTGTGGATGCACACACTCCAACATTTCCCATAATGCAAAGCAACGGTGATTCATCAGGGCTTGGCTGACTGGTATAAGCACACATCTTTAAAACATAACAGTAAAGAGTATGACTGGTGCAGTTGCCCTCTAATCAGTACAATATCTGCATAAGTTCAAAGCCAAAATACATCAGGTATTTCAGTTTGTTTGCAGAGGAAACAATGCCGATCCTATAATCTACTGAAACCATATACCATAACACTGTGCATGGACATGTCAGTGCGTCACATTCACCGTTATACAGCAACGGGTCAAGACTGAATGTCAATAACGGTTCCAGCTGTGGGTTCGAAGTGAATATTTCTCACAGTCATTACCTGGAGTTTTAATTCCCAGGAACAGGGCGATTAAATATTTTCTCTTTTAATTAAAAGGCAGTGAGTCATGAGACTGAAAACATAGTCCCCATGGAAATAATTACAGAGCATCTTCGTGCATCTTTTCATTCATCCCAAACAACACTCACAAACGTTTCACAGCTTTCAGCAGGTTAAATGATTCCCACTTAGGAATGACATCATTCACTCATTTCCCATTTTGAGGCGAGAGGAAATGAGCTGCCGTCTGTGGTTACAGCAGAGTCTATTAAAGAGTGGGATTCGGAGGAATTTCTCTGATGTTGTGAATGAAATAACAGCAGGGAGGCAATGACGACCTGAATGATTACCTCAACATCATACCCCCACACACACACACACACACACACACACACACACACACACACACACACACATAACTATTTCCATTAAAACGCGACCTCTAAGGCTGAATCTGAGTGTGTTGAATGCTGTATCAGTAATTCCAGGATGATTCTAGGGCTCTTCTACAAGCAGTGACTCTAATTGGCTACAAACAGACTAACACATAAATAAATGTATTGTCTTGCTGTAGTCTTTTTAAAGTCTCCTTCCCCCTCATCACTCCTCTGATGTCACTGATGAAAAACATGCAACATCCCTTCTCGTGGAGCTTACAGCTGCAGACCCGATCCTTAATGTGGGTCAGATTCAGAGACCAGTGCACTGAGCAGATGCAGAAGTACTTCAACCCTTTTTTCCTCTAAATGTACAAACAAATGAGTCTTGGAGCGTATTAGCATGGGGTGCATTTATTGTCAGCTAAAGCTGTTTGACAATCCTTGAATGCAAAAGTGCCAGGCTTTATGTACGTGATGAAACAGAGACGGAGGGAAACTTTACTGAGAGACAACAGCTTGATCTACCATCTGCGTCTGATTCATCACAGCTTGCACACATCTTTCCCCTTTCCCCCGAACTGTACCATGACTCCTGACTGATCAGCCGCAAGCATCTGTCTTCACACTCAGATCAAACTCAGCCCGTGCTCCATCTCTGACATGCACTTCAGTGATGGCTCAGCACGGGACTCTTTCTTACACCAGTGCAGCGCTGGGTTTGTCGAGGCAGGTGACAGTAGCCACAGACACACTTTGAGGGCAGAGATGCTGTTGAGGCAGAATTAATCAGGGTTTTGTGCTCAAATGATGACACATGAAAAAAAAACTATATAGAGAAATGTGCATAGAAAATTGAGTTACTTTACTTGGAGATGGAAAAAATAAATAAATGTCCCACCAGCATATAGTCTGTTCATCTCAGGTTAGTAGCTCAAGGCTTCTTTTATCACTGATACTGTAACACACCCACATCTTGAGCTGCACTATTAGACTATGAGTTGCATTATGGGTAAATGCCAGCTTCTAGGAATCTACATGAATGTTGGAGACTCCTACTATAACAGCAGTAGTATGACTGATGATGTCTGTGTTGTGTCTCTGTTTTTACGCACTTACTCTAAACAAGTTTTGTGTTCGCGAGATTTAAAAAAAAATGCAGCGTACTGAAAATATCCATAATCCTTCTATGCAATGCAAAAAGAAATGGAGCTATTCACAGCTGCAAAACATTAAACAGATTGTGCCAATTGTGGTAAAACAGCTCAAGGAAGATGTTGGACCACAAAGTATTCAATTTTTTGAATCTTTCTTTTTGTTTGACATAATTTGGCATCGCCTCACAACGTGTCAGTCAGGCATTGGTTGGACTTGGCCTTAACATGATTCAGCGGTGACAACATCACAAGATCGAGGTAGCTGCAGCGATCAATTGTTGTCCAGCAACCACAAGAGCACAGTGCATTTTGGGAAAAGGTTGGCTTTCCTCGAACTATATTTTTTTGATGGGATTCATAACTGTTGCATGGTTACAGTACATTATAATTACATTAACATATGTGTGCTATATACTATATATACATTAATGCAGTGTGCTTTATGACACACACACACACACATACATACACACACACAGTGTGTGGTTGTGCATGTGTGTGTCATATGGGCTTCACAGGCACCCCTGAGCCTTTTAAGATCCTCTCTCATGTGTTTTAAAAGGTTCTTTTTTGTTTCATGACACCTGAGCAACCTCCATCCAGTTATGATCAAAACATTAGCAGCTCCCTCTTTGGGCACCTCGTGTCATTTCCTCAAAGCAGTTGTGGCCTCACCAGGGTGAAGTCAATTGTATTATACCTTTTCTGGGCAGAGATGTTGGTGTGGGTTTCTGCTTCCTCCTCAGCGGCATCTGGCTCTGGCCGTCCTCTCCTTCGCAGCAGGTAAGGAAGACGTTATCACATGGGTAGCCCAGGTAATGATGAGCGTCACAGGACAATCCTTCATTGCGTACCCGTAAGCCAAGGGCACAGCAGCTGCAGCACACCTGGCCATCCAGACACAGCAGCAGAGCTTATTATCAGTGTGTGAGTGATGTGGCCGTCATATCTGTAATCTGCACCTCCCTTTAAGGCTCTCCAGTTCTAGCCCTGTTAGGTCAACACCTGAGGAGGGGGAGACATAACCAGCAAACAGGCTGGTTCATCCCTGTGAACAGCCTGCAAGTGATTTCTGCTGCAGCCTCGAGCTGAACCACATGTCATGCACAGAAAAGCAGACTTTCACCTTTTTTAAAAAATCTTTCCTCAAAAAACAATGACCTGGCATGAAGGCCTGGGTCTGCTGCCTTCACATATGAATGGTTGGCTCGAAGGCTAAAACCACCAGGTCTCCTTTTGGAGAAACGTGAAATGCTATTCGAGCCGTGTGTGTGCAAAGGCGAGACTCCAATTTCAATAATGAAGTATTTACAGGTCTGACGGACGCAAACAGAAAGAGGAGATTTTTGGCAGTTCATTACTAATAGTTCACTCTGTTTGCCAACCAACACAAATAAGCTGTTTAACCTTCAGAAAAGCTGCTCTGCTGGCTCAGGTATCTGAAAATCTCACTCTCTCAACAACCCTGATACATTCCAGCAGATCTCTTTTATTTGTGTAAGTCTAAAATACAAAAGCTCTGCCACCATGTTTTAATGGCAGGTCCTCAGGATTCACAATATCTAACCACGGCGACGTGCTGAAAGGTTCTGCACTTCTTTTCGTCCTGAAACGTTTAAAGCCGGTGAGTCACACTCAACCTGACTCACGAAAAAAACAATTCCTTCTCTATTCAAGAGTATGTAACTCTGTGTATTCAGCTCATTGTTTGTTTTATTGGTGGGTAGAGATGTGGGCATCTTCTATCCATGATGTTGTGTTTCAGTCATGAATCACTTTCCACTGCAGGCTATCTAATGGAGCAAATGTAGGGCAGGTGCCCACTGTGACGGTCCTGACTGACAGTTTGATGCTGGTGTCACAGTATAGTACCTGGAAGGAGTCATGTACGCACTGGTCCTCCTGCTCCACCTCACAGGTGTCCCCTCTTCTGGCTGAAGTTACACCTGATTCACACTGGCTCTCCTTCACTGAGCTGAGGCAGCAGTGTTTCTGGACAACACTGACACACACATATTGACATATAGGCTACATGTTTATACACCACCCTGACTAAACATCGTGTTTGACAGAATATGTCTACATGTGTTATAGAGTCAACTGAAAAGGAACCTGTGCTATCTGTCTTACCAATACTTTGGGGGGAGTGGGGGTGTGGTAGCCTACTGGTTAGAGCGTTGGGCTTGAGCCCAAGAGGGCTGGGGTTCAAATCCCTTAAACCCAATTACTCCCTGGGTGCCTTGTACTGTATGTACTGTATGTATCGCAGCCCACTGCTCACTGGATGGGTAATGGGTTAAAAGCAGAGACCACATTTTGTTGTAAAGTGTACTGTATAGGTTTACTGTGTCAAAGACAAATAAAGCGTTCTTCTTTCTTCTTCTTCCTCAAGAGGTATGATAACTAATCATATGTCAAATTGGTGGCATGCCCCTGAATAAAAATAATAATAATAATTTCATGGACTGTATTTAACAACAAGGAAAAATAACATAGTGCTTGTGCAAACAGCTGAGGGTTCATCCAATGAATTAGAGAACTTCTAGCTCCAAAGTGTCTGTATGACTAAATCTGTGTTTCTTCTGACACCAAAGGCCATATCGCTTACCTGCATATGGCGTGCTGGTCATTGGTCGGTGCAGGCATGTGGTTGCAGTGGTGGTTTTCAGTGAACCATCTTTGGCCTGCAGCACAGCAGCTCTGCAGGTCCTCAGTAGAGACACCTGGTCCTGCACCCAGAGACATGCAGGTATGTATATATCAGCACTGATGGAATAAAAACAGTTCTGCAGTGAATCATCTGTGTCCACTAAGCTACAGACACTGTATGGAACAACAGTGGTACGCAGTGAGACAGAAACAGATGGTAGACTGCACCAGGCTTCAAAGGCACCGTAAGATTTCTCCAGCTGACTGCAGAGCTGCAGTCATGTTAGCAGAATACAGTAGCCCATTGGAAACGTTTCACTCAGGTCAAGGGGAAGCAACATTTTCTTCTATAAAAGGTCGTCACGAGTACATGGCACTCCATTGGCAGGGATATGACCACAAAGCACTACAATCCCAGTACATGAATGTCAGGTGCTGAGCAGATGAAACACCTCCAATGGTTTGGATGAACATAAAACTCTCCTGGATGAATCTTCAAATTAAACATAAGATACTACATGTACTGCATGTACTGCATGTACTCTTAAATAAATATTTCAACCTGAATGTTTACAGTTCAAAAGCTTTAACTTTTAAGTAAAAAAAATTGAATTGATTGAAGAAATTATGAAATTAGAGTGATGGCCAGCAAAATAATAATACATTGATAATGCAACTGTAAAATGTGATGTATTGTATATCTTGCTGATCACAATGGATCATATTGAATCATATTGTGAACAGACAGACAGACAGACAGACAGACATTTCATTCCTGATTCTCAGTAAAGACCTTAATATTCGCTGTCAGACCACAGAATACTATCTCAGTGTGCTAACAGTAGTAACATGCTGATGTTTGATCAGTAATTACATGCCTATCGTCTTCATTTAGCACATTAGCATGGTAGCATTTTATAATTAGCACTAAACAGTAATGCTGTGTCTCACTTCATGTACTAACATGCTCAGACGCTTGTATTTTGCGTATGGAAACATGCAGAGCACTGTAAGGACCCCTGATTGTAAACTTAAAGATGCACTATGTGATCCTGCATGGTTTCAGCACAAGTTCATTTTGTCTGCTAGCTGCCTGCCCCCTGAATACAAACACTTGGGGCACAGGCTGTGTACCAAAATAATAACAAACTACGTTCCAGCCAAACACCAACAAGGTAGTTGGGGGTAGGCTTAGTGCACGTGCACATATGGGGGTGATTGAGGCCAGGCCTCAAAAATGAATTTGCAATGAAACCATTCAGGATCACATCGTGCACCTTTAAAATGGTCAAACAGTTTAACTGAGTATAAAACAGTGCAGAAGTACAGATTAAAAAATGTCATTTGTTTGCTATATTTTTAAGCACACATTGAGATTCTGACCTTGTAATGGTACGTGAAGAGTCAAATTACACACATAATATAAATGTAAACCATATAACACTAACATTAATTCACTCACATTAAGTTGATGATACGTTGCTGTCAAAGAGTGAATGGTTGATGAAGACAGTATGTGATATCTTTATGAACACCTCTTTGAATTTAATCATTAGACATTATAATTGGGCCTTTCAATCGTTCAGTGAAACAAAATTAAATAAATTTAAAAAATACAAAAATAAAACCTCAGCAGTGGCTCCTCTTCTACACATCTCCATTCTGACATCCATTTATTCAGAGGTAAAATGGCACCTTTTCAATGTCATCAGTGAAGAGAAAAGAGCATAAAAGATGTTAAACCAGGAACCCATTAAATCCCCATAATTAAATGAATACATTTCACATTTCTATGGCTCACATTTCTGCTGATGCTTAAAAAAAATCTATGGTGCTTCCAATTATACAACTTGAAGCAAACCTTGCCTACGTCAAGAGCATGCTGATGTGGCAGCCGTCATAGTAATCACTGACATTGTTTGCTTCTGTGCAGGTCCCACAGAGACTGTCCCACACACACACACACGCACGTACGCACGCACGCACGCACGCACGCACACACACACACAGAGCTCGTCAGCTTCCCCATCATCTACACATCAGACTCAAAACTGTCTCACAAAGCTGCTTTTATGTACACGTTAACAGGAATCATCCAGCATTCATACACACACTCACACACAAACACACACATAGGCACACCCCACTCTGTGGCCCCTAAAGAGTTATTGTATACTCAGTAAACCTCGGCTGGTTTATATACAGTATGGAACATTTGCATATTCTTCATATTCACACTGCTGTGAAATGAAACAACAATACCTTTATATATAAGATGTGGCCCTACTATTAAGTCAACACACAAAAGTGCATCCATAAACATTTCAATAACTGTTAAAAATCCATGTCCTTTGCCACAAGTGTACTTTAACTTGGACTTAAATAACAAAACACATAATTGACATAATCTTTATTATTTATTCATTGGTGTCTGTGGGTTATTTCAACAAGGATATAGTATAAGGCTTAAGGTTTTCTTTCATTATTGAAGTTGCTGTGAAACAACTGAAAGAGATGACTGCCCACACATCATCTGTACTTGGTTTTCTCAGCACTACGCTCACTGATCTACAAAAGCTTTGAGATACAAAAGCATCACTCCCGTCTTGAGTTTGTAAACAGGAACAACAACTGTGGTGTTTTATTTGAAGTGACGGCTGCACATGTTTTGAGCAGTGACAATAAACGAGACAGTTGGAGTTGCCGTATTTTCCTATGTGCATATGAGAAGTGTGTATTTCAGGAGCGCTTGCCAAAGGCCAAACACGAGGTTTAGCCACAGTGTCAGCTGGAGTCGACCACTGAGGAGACGCCTGCTAATTACCAGTGGAACAATGGAAACATGTAGATACATTTATATCCTAGAAACCACTTTTGTCAATCACTATTGTTGAAAGAGTCAACACGCTCTCAATATGGCAGCGCTGCCTTTCCTCTAAATTGGGCTGTTATGTAGCAGACAAATGAAAAACAAGAGCAATCCTCCCACTACAGGAACTCCCATTGGGTTTGTCTGGACTGATTAGCCTGGCCTCACTCTGCTTGCACTTCATTACTCTGTCTGGCCAAACACACCTGTCTCACGCTGACACATCTGCAAAGCCTCGATGCACCAACTGCAGCATGACAACATAATTAATGTTTGACGCTTATGATGTGTGTAGTAGGATGCTCTAGGTATAAATCTGTAAACTCTTTATAATTTCCTAATATATTATGTTGGTTACACAGTGTTTACCACAACTTACAGATTGACATGTTAACTTACAGAAAAAAGTAAAAAAAAATACTGTGAATTTTTGTTACTCTTCAAAAATTAACATACAGCACGCTTTGTATTTAGTAACCAATAACATCTTCATTTATGTAAAACGCAGAGTTGCTTAACACTTTTCTGTACGTTGGTCACTATCAATACATATAATCCTTTTCTAAACAGATCAGTGATCAATGTCAGTTTAAATTCTTCATAAAATCCTGTGGAATTTTAATCTTGTATAAAGTCCTTGGGGAATGGAAAACGTAATCCTGGCACAAGAAATGTGCACTGGCAGCTTTTGTCCATTAATCCACATTTTTCATTGACCATTAAATCTCTATACAAGGTAAAATGCATGGGATGGAATGAATAACTTTAAAGGCAGGTTGGATTAAAAGGAATCGAGCTGGACAAAACAAAACAACACTGTTTCCAATGTATTTTTAAAAGAAACCCTCTCCACATCCCTGTTGAGAATTCTCCGATGAGAACATGATGGATTCAGTCTTCCCTGGCTCTAAATGCTTTCTGTTTCGATGTGTTTATTTGTGCAGCCAGTACGAATGGACTGATGAGGCACTCGAGGCATTCGGGGGAATAATAGGAGCAGGCCAGAGTGGGTAATGGTTTAGAACAATGCAAGGATGCTAACTCTGTCAACTCCCACTACTCTGAAACAGTCACACGCCTTTTTCTCACCCACACACACATAGTGACAATAATTCATCAACATGCCTCCGACAGAAATAAACCAGTCAGAGCAGAACTAACTCACCCCGTCTCCTGCACACTAGCAGACATATTTTTCTTTAAGTATTATAAGTATTATAATATTAAGATTTATTAAGTATTAAGTATTATATTCAGAAGCATGAATACAAGTCATTGAAATACTTAGTTCTATTAAAGGATGAAGAACTATTATCACTTTGACCTGTTCACTCAAAGCAAAAGTATCAACATTTTAGCAGTCACAATATGGCTCCTACAACTACATTACCACCATATTAATAAATGTAATATGGCTTTAACAATAGCTGCAGTGTAAAAATAACTAGATTTTCTTCAGAAAATGCATGTGAATGCTGAAAGCTGTGCTGAAAATGCAGCAAAAATGCCGAACAAACCGAAAACTTGAGCTAAACACAGCTGAAGGTCTGCTAGCTAGCGCGAGCTAACTAAGTTATTGTCATCAACACAATGTTAAATTACAGTGCAAACTTATTGTCAGTAGAATTATAAATTATAGTGTGAAATGTACTCTGTGCTGTACTGTATGCATGTGTGGAATGTAGTAAAATTAATTTCGCTGTGTGGGATCAACAAAAGTGTGTTTCTTCTTCTAATGCTAGCACGAGCTAGCATAAGCTAGCTAAGCTGTTATAATCAACAGAATTATAAATTACAGTGCACACTTTCACATATGTCCCTAATGATAGCACGAGCTAGCTAAGTTATTATAATCAGCAGAATTATAAATTACAGTGTAAAGAGTGTCATAGGCATTGCTAATGCTAGCACGAGGTAGCACGAGCTGGCTAAGTTATTATCTTCAACAGAATGATAAATTGCGTGCAAACTGTATCAGAGATGTCCCTAATGCTAGCGCAAGCTAGCGTGAACTAGCTAGCTAAGCTATTATGGTCAGCCGAATTATAAATTTCAGTGTGAAATGTAACTGTGTACAATATAACTGTGTACTGTATCCTGGGTTGATTCACTTTATCTAATGTAAAGTAATCTGGTGGACAGTGATGGCAACAGGCTTGTCAATAGAAGTATTGCCCAGCTTCATATGACGGTGCAACATGACCATGACAAAATGTGAGCATCATCTCCATTTTTTGTCTCTGCCTTCCATCTCCCTCATCCCCCCAGGGTCTCATCTGTAAGGGAGATGGGAATATAATGGACTGTAGTCTTGAGCTGACTGCCCTTAAACTAAGTCATGGTAGTGGTTTTTCCAAAGCAGGACTATAATGCTGCTTGTACAGTAGAACACATCATCCCTGTCTCTGCCTTCCTCAGGGACAAAGCCAGAAGCTTTCAGTCACACTTACTCTATGCCACCTTTGCTCATGACTACAAAGCTACAAGTTGTGTTGTTGCTTTTAACCATAATATGTCCTTGTCTAGGAATGCTCTTCTTCTGTATTTCCCAGCGTGCACATTCTCAGCGGGCCTCTCAACACCAGTCAGCCCTTTTCATGTCTGGCAATATATCAGACCCAGACACCTGTCAACACAGTGGCACCCCTGGGCCCAGCTCCTGCTGCCTCCCGAGACATGTCTGCCGCTGTTTCCATCCAAAGTATGGAACAACAGTGCAGTACCAACACAAAATCTTGACAACAATCCAAACTAGAGATTTGTTTCACTTTTTTAATAACAATTGAAGTATAATCAGATCTTACCGAGCGTCCTGAAATGCTACACTGTCCGCTTTACAATGGAGTTCATGAACGTGTCAAAATGGTATCGATTCAAAACCTACTAACTTAAAAACAATAATTTCCTTTGCATTTTGGATACCCCCTCTCTATAACACCTCATTACTTTTAATGCTGCCAGCATCAGGCAAGATCATTGTAGTAGGAAGCAGCAGCAGCCATCTGGACGAGATCTGAGCTCTGGACCAGACATGGCCTTGGAAGCAGAGCTGCACTCCTGGCAAAAAAAAAAAAGCCAAGATTCTCTTTAAAATCAGCATCTCATGTCTGCCAGTCATAGCCGTCCCACTGTGGAAACTTTTTAGTCTCAGTGAAAATGTAAAATAAACCCATTTTAAATGCATGTCCGAGAGAGCAAAGGAAGCTTATCGGCGGGCAACGGGAATATACCCTTGAGCTCATAATATGGCATGGTGATGGTGTCGACAGAGAGAGAGAAATGATAGGATGAAATGAGAAGGACTTTTAGTGGAGGAAAGTGGCTTAACACAAGGTTTGATTATTTACTGAGCAACACTGGAAACTGCATTAAGGCCCGTCTTCCCTGTGTTCCATCTATCCATGACAGAGACATGAGAATCAGTATCAAACTAATGCCTGTGCATCCAGTACTTAGCATATAGACAGGTAGGATGGGGAAACAGATACCCTGACTGTGTTTAGGTCAAAGTACAAAGTACACTTACCAACAACTCCCAAAGCCAATGAGGCTTTGTCGTCCCTGATATCACCAGCACCTTGTTGTTTTATTTCACTCCATAACATCCTACAATGCCCTGTTCACATAAACCCATTATTTGATATGTTGATCAATAGCCATAAAAAAAAAAAAAACATTTGCTCCCCAGCTACATTACCTGGGGTTTGAATGTAGCAGATACTATTTTACTTTATGCTTAAAGTCCAGTTAATATAAAAACTATCCTCTCTCCAGAATAAATCTGACCTCTTGACCCCTCAAACGAAACTATGTAACATTACATGTAAGTAATAAATGAGTTGTTATTATCTGTCTATGACATGTATGAGATATGTTTTTGTTAATGGCACAAAATGTGTAATTTTGTCTTAACCTCAATTAAGACTCCTTTGGCAGCACAACATTGCACACTTGGTCTTAGGCCTTGACTTCCAACTCTTTCACATGCGCTCCCTGTAAAACTGTTATTACAAGAGGCCTTGTTGCCTTGATTAGATGCAACAAAGACGTTCTTTGGTTTCCCTAATTACGTCCACTCCGATTTAAGGCGAAATGAATCCTTTTTTTTAACATATCCAAATGTTTGTTGGCTCTCTCTCATGCTTAGATCCTACAAACACAGAATCAAATTTGTCGTTTTTGCATGATTTGCTGCTTGATGCTCCACTTTACTTCTGTGATCATCATGACTGGGTTTCTAACTAAATGGGTCTGGGGCAAATTACTTTCAGTCTGCAAGTTTCATGCCCCATATAAGCCCACAGCAAACCATTTTACAGAATATACTGTATAGCTTTATCTATCTAATGATATCTGTATCTCTGATATCCACTGACAACTCACAACATTAAGGCCATTAACTAGGCCTACTGTTGTACTGTTGTATTGTTACGCTTTTTGTATTAGTTAGGTCTATTACTAAAAGCTGTGATGCAGGCATTTTCTTGCTTATACAGTTATTATGTTTACCGACTCTGGCATCAGCCCTACAACCCAACAACCTGCCCAGCCCCAAGAATAGCCGCTTTTGAACTGACCTGTGCTCATGACCCAACTGAGATACGGGAAAGGACCATGCTGATGAATGAGGGACCCACTTGACATTATTATCTGCTTTCATTTTGCAGGTTTGCTTCCTGTCAACGCACCAGTTGGGCCAAAGGCCTCTGACACCAGCAGAAAACAAAGGAGACGAACGCGTGCCGAGATGCAAAAGCTTCCACAGATCCACATAAGATATGTAAAAGAAGGGTATCAAGCAGAGTTATGTGCAAGAACTATGAGAGTAGATGAAAATCAGTCACCCGTTATTTCACGATATCTATGCCAGTTGCTTTTAATGCAAACATATTAGAAGACACTCTCTCCATTGTTGGGAATAACAATTCCAATGAAAAAAATCTGTCTCTGATTTTGTTGCATTTGGTGAGCTTATTCTATTCAGAGCTGAGAAGGAATGCCAGAGGCCGTGGAAATAAAAGAAGTACATGTTTTTCCTGCTCAGACAGAACAACACAATGACACAAATGGAGGCAGTCCAATCAGTGAAATTAGTGGCTTTTTTTTTGTTTTGGTTTTTTTTCTCTTTTTGAGGCAACTATCTAAACACTGGTGTGTGATTCTGACACGAGCACTAAAGTACCAACATGTGAAATCTTCAGGGGTCATATTTATAGGCAGTCCTCTGCTGTGTGCTTAGCTCTTATTTCAGTGAATGCAGTATTGTTTTGGTGATTGGGGTCATGCAGGAGGTCAGGCCGACACGTGGGCTTCAGTGAGGAGCTGCAGACCTTCATAACAGCAGTATTATCTAGGGAGAGCAGGTATGCATGAAGTGCTGTGCTCTGGGGGGTTGTACTGACTCCCCTCTGGAGCCAAGGCAATAACCAAACCCTCCCATCTATCACATGTAACACTGCCTTCACACCCAGACTTCAAATGAGATAGAAAAAACCTCAGGCCACAAGCAGATCTATATCAGGAGACCAGTGAAGGTGCAGGTTCAAGACACGTGAGTGTCATCCATCTCAGAGGTGATAATCAGAAGGAGTTTCCCCAGACATTGGAAATAACTAGGGTTGTGTCCCTTTTGCCTCCGAGTTACTGACACCTTGCTTCACTCATGTCAATACCCTTGGCAGCACTATTACACAGCCTGATGGTTTGAGTCTGCTTCTAAATCTGGTTGACTGCATTTAAAAGGTTTCCCTCTTGACCTTTTGACCTCAATAGCTTGATCTGACAAAAGTCAATATACCAAGGTGGATCCTGCAACAGCTAAGACTGGAGGACAACAGAACACCATAACCAAGTAGTGGCAACTGGAAAACAAACCAAAATATATGCAACTTGTACAAGAAACTCCATCAGAACACAATGTTATTATATAATACACACTAATATTTTCAGTGATTTTAATTTGCTGTAAATCTAAACCTATACCTAGAAATGTGATGATCTCTCGACGATGCCTACGATACTACCAAATTCTGGGTCGGGCACTGGTGAGTACACTAATCTATGCACTGATCTGATGCAGCATCTTTTAACTATGGTTCATACACATACATCTTCACTTTTCTTTCACTGAAAATCCATTCTTCTTTGATGCTCCATAAACCGCAGTTGCATTATACTGGCACCGGCATATTGACACTAATGCTTTTAAAGCCGCAAAGCAGTGATTTGCTATAGTGTTGCATTAGCCAACATGTATCATATGTCAGAGCTCAGTTTTAATAGCGTTTCCAATGACAACAAGTTACTGTTGCACAGTTTTGTTGTCTTTGGTCTGTTCTTACTTTTAGTTATTTCGATTTCTTTGTTAGGTTGTTTTGTTTTGTTTGCCTTTCTCGGGCTCTCTCTCCCTCTGTTGGTTTGTTTTGGTTAGTGTGCATGTGACAGGAGGCGTGGCCAGCTCCTCCCAGTGCGGCTGACGAGGAACACCTGATTCTCATTCACTCATCAGCCTCTCCACAACATTTATACTGTTACTGTACTGTTAAGCAGTTTCTACCATGGCTCTTTTACTACAGATTTAACAGCTAAGTAATTTTTATTTGTGTTCAATTTGAGTTGAGTCAAAGCAGCTAATAAAATAATACACATGTGTCATGCATTGTCAGAAATGTTAAGCTCATGTTTGTCAGTTTATGTTTAGTTGCACGTCCCGTTTTATTTTGGTAAGAGGTTTCTTGTTTTCCCGTTTGCACCTTGTCTATCTTTGTCAGTGTCTCGTCTGATTCCCTAAGTGTCCCATTACACATTACACTCCCTATATATATACTTCTCCCTCCCTCTGTTTGTTGTCAGTGTGTCTTGTGTGTTATGCTGTGTGGCAAGCTGTTTTCATGTCCTTGCTTTTGTCTAGTTGTTGCTTAGGTAAAGTTTGATTTGTCAGTATTAAGTTCAATTGGTGATTGTCTGTTTAGCTGTGTCTGCTCCTACATCTCTGACTTTGTTTTCTTGCTTAGCTGAGTTTGAGTTTTAAGTTTTTTTATATAAAACTTTCAGGTATTTTAACAAGGGTGTCAAAACATCTCTATCTACAACCTTAGTACAAAATATTTCCTGTGGTCCCATCTCCAGTCTAGGCTAGGTGATAAATTCAAAAACAGACAAAACATTCCAAATACCAAATTTTTCAGTGGCCTTTAAAAATATAGTTATACTGTACTTTTAACACAGTAATAGACGGCTTGTGTCTTTCTGTTGTATTACTAAAAAGATGATGATCCATTAACATGAAGGAGTTGTTGGGTTGTGAAGTCTGTGTTGTGACATGGCGTTCCAACAAAGGGTTTCTGTAACAATGGAATTCTTATGTTTCGAAGCTTGACGTGACACATCAGAAAGCCATATCAGTGTGCGTACAACCTCCCACTAACATGACCCCACACTGAACCTCAGGCGAAGTGAGGAGGGTTGCTCCTCACTTCGCCTTAGGTCTTAAGTTTCCACATCTTTAGAGTAATGTCTCCATTTGATGATTATTTTCTGGCCAGTTGCTCAACCTCAGCACCATTAAAAAAACGCTCTGTTCGAGGAGATAGGAGATATGGATTCATTAATTACTAACACCACGTGTATCTGTTAAAGGATTCAAGCATCATACTTCAGTAACTCCCCAAACTCCCCTTGGCCCTCGCTAATAATGAAACTGCTTGTCTGAGTTAGTCATTCTAAATACTCACAGCGAGAATGCTTCTAATCAACACTGGTGTTGGAGGAAGTATTTGGATGATTAAAATGTTGTTGGCTTAAGATGCAGGCGGCAGAGCCAAGGACGATCTGCAAATGGCTGTAGAGACCTAAACTTCTCTGTTTGCTTGTTTTCATAAAAAGAAAAAAAAAGTAATCTGCAGGTATTTAAAAGGTGGCCTCAGTGAAATAAATGAAATTTCAAATGATCAGAATCTGGAAGCAGAAGAATTCAGCGACACCAGGACAGGAAAGTGTTATAGACAGCATAAGCTGACAATATGGAGCTGAGACAAAAACTCAGTATCTGAGGGCAACTGAAAAGATCTACTGTTTGATTTATGACATGAAAAACTCTCTGTCATCTCTTCGTGTGACAGTGACTGGCAAGAAACAATGCTAAGCTAGACTGGCAGGCTGAAATCTCAAATCTCTGTGTTACATGGCATTTGTTGAAGAGGAAAAACAAAGTTCTGATCATAACTTCCAGTAATATTTCACTATATTAACAATCTAATGATCAATGTCTGGGCTGACAAATGAATATGCTACAGTGGTAATCCTCCATTTAGTACAGTGACATTTAAGAATAGCCTGTTTAGCTTTGGTAAACTGTTTTGCTTGTTCTAGTTATGCACTGGGTGGAAGGAGATGAAGAGGTTTGGATTCAGTTTGATCCACATTTTGCATTTTGTAGCTTTAACCAAGGCTGTCCTAAAAACCAAAAACGGTCCCATTGATTGACTCGTTAGAATGAATTTGCCTTTTGCAAAGCGCAAATTGTTTTCCCTGCAGGGACTTTCCTTTGTTACTACCTGGCACAGTTGAACAGAATTCCAACAGAAGTCCAAGATGCTATTGGATCACTGAAACGCAGTCCTGAAACATGAAACTTCAGAAAAACACAGCAGTAGATCTATGTGCTCTACGTGGCTTTAAATCCTTTAATGTATGAAACAAGTGCTTCAACATGACACATCTGTAAGTGATATATAAGACAGGTAATCCAGTCTCAGTCGCCTCAGCCAGCATCACCCGTGGTACAGCGTTTCATCATCAGAGGCACAGCTCGGTTTGGCCTGTTTGTATAATCCTTTTGATGATGATGTAAACCATTCTGTCACTAATCCAGACATGCAGACATATGCTTTTTAAGCAAATGTGTGTACATACTCCCATTCTTGGATACAATCCAGATTTTGGATCAAAGTCAGATGTTTCAAGCTGAGTGCTGTTGCTATTGTACTGTATATCCCAGAGGAAGCAGTGATTGGTAACCAACAGATGGAACCTCTTGTCCTGCATTAACTGAACACATGCCCGCGACTTCAACGCAGCTCTGAAGAGTCTGCTTCACGAGCTTTGCTGATGAAGTTGAAAAGAGTTCTGTGGAAGTGATTATGTGAAAACTTTGTGGTGTAAAGACATTGACAGCTATAAGCTGGCAGGCCACACTGTGCAAAGAACATTCCAGGACTGTCCTATATGTCAGGTCCTGGGAGTGTGACTGGCATTTTGATAGGCATTTTCCTCAGGGGAATATGTTAGACCTTGAATTTGGATCACAGTGTTCCCAGAGGCACACAGAAACCAGCGAGGCCTAATGTTTTTGAAGTGTTATAAATAATGTTATACAGCTCTATAGCAGCTGAACATAAGACATATGAGGATTGACTGGGATGATGATTGATAATAATGAGTCAGCGATTACTTTACTAAGGATTTTTTAGGCCTGCCAGCACTTCCCAGGCTGCACTGTGTGCAGGAACAAATAGTCCTTAGCTATTAGAGCGTCATAACATTCCCAGCAACTATCAATGATGCAACACCTTTCTGAAAAGAGGGAATGGAACCTCCTTTCTCAAATCACTGAATCAATAGCGTTATTAAACAATTAATTATGGTGACACACTGCACGCTTACATGTCTCCAATGGATCCATCAACATAGTGTCATGTCTTGTTTCTATGTTGGTATTATTTCCTGTTTTAATTTGAAACCCTACCCTCCTTACGTTAGGTCGCTTCCCACTTCCCTTCAGGTGTTTCCCATTGTTCTGATTGTCATCACCGCCTTGATTGTTTCCACCTGCTCCTTCAGTTTGTTAAATAGTCTGTGTTTCCCTTTGTCTTGTGCCAGTGTGTCTTAGTCTGTTGACCGATATCACAAGCATTCTGATTCCAAGCCATAGTCTTTGTCATCGCAATTTGTAAGTCGATATGTCTCTTTAAGAGTATATTTGTTTTGTAATTTTGATAGTATATGTTACCTAGCCATAGCCATTGTTTTGTATTTGTCAGATTGTTTTTCCTCCCTTATGGAGCGTTTTCTGTTAGATTGATTTTGTTGGTACTTTTTATCTTAGATAGGTTTTCTCCCTTTTGGAGCGTTTTTTGTAGACTTTGAGTTGTTACTTTCATTAGATAGGTTTTCTCCCTTTTGGAGCGTTTTTTTTTGTAGTCTTTGAGTTGATACTTTAATAGTCGCTTTAGATTATAGAGAGAGTGTTAGTCAAGTTTCATAGCTTTGCTTTTTCATTCTGGAAAAGAGATCTTTGTAATAAAGACTGTGAATCAAGTCTCTGCTCCTGGGTCCTCTCTATATATCGGCCTGACACATAGACTATGACCACGTCCATATTTAGAGACAAATCTATACATAAACACAGGCAACTCAAAGGGCACACTGACTTTTCTTGCCCATGTAACTCATAGCGCTTGTTTTTGCTGAGCCTACTAAAAGGGACATGTATTATTGCCTGTGTTGCATCTACCAGTGCAGTGATTCTTGCCAGTGTCAAAGATCATGAAAATGTTTGACACTGTTTTTATTTCAGAAGACACAAATGTCAATCAAACAGTCCAAAGTAACGGATGGAGATCTGAGCAGCAGCTGTCTCCATCAAGCTTGATTTACCATGACAGTAATGTTTGAAAGGCCGCTTCACGGCTGACTCACCTACATCCAGGCACAGGAGCACTAAAGCAGCTAACTGACAAATAAATCATCCGATTCAGGTTCACCAGCCACTCTATCACCCTAACACACTGATAGGGATATCAGACTGACTGACCGTTATTTGTTGTAGCAAATTAGGATTTCATCATGGATGATGAAATTGATATAGAGGTCCAAGTTCTAATTTCCATCAGAGCAAAAATTAATGATTCCTGACTCCATTTTCAATATCTTAAAATAATGATATTATAATTAACATTTACATGATATAATACCCTGAGGTATAAAGGCAAAAAATAATAATTTTTCTCATTTTTGTATGATTACTGACAAAACTTTACAGACACAGATGCCAAAACAGATGCAGATGGACCTTGTGTATCATCAGAAAATCGCCCAAAGTTAGCTTCAGTTCAAAATAAAGTCAATTTTTTACTCTATTAAAGAGTTTGTTGTCAAGTCAAGGCAGTTTATTTGGTATGAGGAGCTTCTTCTGAGCTCATCCTGTCAGGATTCAGAGGCAGCTCTGGGATCAGGTCTCAGTCCACCAGCTATTGCACACAGTTTTATCCCAATTACGATGAATCCATGTGCAAATGGCGTTAGAATAAATAAAATGTAGCACACAGTGATTACGTTATTACATTATTTCTTCAAAAGATAAATTAATCGATTAAGAATTCTTATCGATCACTGTAATATCCACATTGTCTATTTAAAGAGTGCTTTGTTTAAATGTGTTGAATGTATGTGTCACATGACTGCAGTGATGTGCCTTTTGAACACAGTGTATATCAGCACGTGTACAATCTACAGTCTCAGCACAATAGTGCATTCAACCTTAAAAACAAGTGTGTGGATGAACGTGGAAATGTCTGATAAATCACACGAACACTGAAACAGCTTAAACAGCTTGCAGCTGCAGCAGTGTAATGTTGAAGTCTACATTTCGCCCCATAGCTTTATCTCTTTCCCCCAGATTTTTTTTGCTTTAACTAAATACAAGGAATGAGCAGAGTTCACACTGATTTGACATTGAAGATGAAAACCTGAGGAAGAAGAAAAAGTGCCACCTTTTACAAGTGTCAAGAAGCAGATATCACAGCACCACTCACAGTTTTGACAGAGGGATGCTATAAACACAATGTAATATAGGTTCTTATTCTTTTAAAGGGAAAAAAATCAATCTAAGACACTCCTTGAAATAAACCACCTGAAGGCTGGAGGCCAGAGACAATTTATTACCAAATCCAAATCCGAGCCTGTCTCTGACAGAGAACAGTGACATGGTCTTGTTCCCTGGGTGAGCAATGGTGGTGACTGCTGTGATAGAATGTTTGACTCCGAGCTCCAGATAGACCCTGGGCTCACTATTTATTTATACACCTGTTCAGATACCTGGAGACCGGTGCTTGTCAAAGGAAGCATTGTCCTGTGAGGACAATGTTGGACTAAGTGCAAGACAGCATCACATATAAAACTACCTGTCTACACCAAAGGACAAAGGCTAAAACCATGGCAGAAAATGTGCATGTGTAACCACTGATATGACCTAAGTTAACATGGCTGTCAAAAAATATTTCCCAATGACTCTCTTAACCACTGTGGCACCAGCGTGGGCACATCCTGTACGACTCTGAACAAGTCTTCCCCAATGCTCAGAAAACATGCAGGGCTGACTCTCAGCTGCTCATCTGTGAAGGACTCAAGGAGTGACGTCACTGAGAGCACATCCACACAGTAAAACTGCAATCACTCGGAATCTACATACATTCTGAGGAAAATTCATCATATGTAGTGTAGAATGGACAAGTTCACGACTGCTATTTTTTGTTGCCCATTGTATTTGCGCTTTTCCTTAAACTTAAACTTAAATTCTGGTCACAGGTTTATGCTTAATGAAGTAAAAAGTATTCAAATAGCAATCACCACTGAGAATACATTTCATCAATTGGTGAGTCTAGAACTCTAGACTGTTTCTAATTAACCTGACCCTAATATATGGATCCTTAAACTGAGGAAGGAAGCTTGAGCAACACAGCTACGCAGACTCAGGAAGAACATGCAGACTCCACACAGAAAGACCCCCAGCTGCACAGAGTTTAAATCTGGAACATTCTTGCTGTCAGGCATTGGGATCAATTTAACCTGAGAGAGAGTAAACTGTTGATCTATTTGTCCCTTGCATATTAATGTCTTGCTGCTGAGCTCGTTTGTGTTCTTAATTCTTTATTTATGAATTTTATTTATAGGAACACCTTGGCTGTAGAAATGAATTGCTGTCCTGGAATTAACTGAATTGTCTGAGATTCTAAGAATGTCATTTAATTTTTTTTTTTATGTGGAGGCTGATTGGTTACATTCGGAAACAGAAATCTCTATTTAAAACAAATACATAAAATGAACATTTTTGTGATTTTAGTCTGTGCAGTGAAAGCATCATCTGACTTACCTTCATCAAGTCTGTTGAGCGAAACAGGATCATGTCTCTTTCCCTCCTCCTCCTCTTTCCCACTGTCTCTGTTTTTACTGTAAAGGTTCAATTGCCTTTCCTCTGGCTTTCTGGTGGGCTGACTCTCCAAACTGACCCTCACTGGCAGCTGAGTGGTGGTGGTGGTTGTGAGAAAATGGACCCTGGTGGTAGCGAGGTACTCAGGTGGTTCCATTGGGGAGATGGTGCTGGGCTGGGGTGTGGTCCTTTTGTAGCTGCTGGTTGGGTCACTACTCTTGGATTCCTCGAGGATTTCCTCCTCTGGTGCTAACGTCAACTGGTGGAGCACATCCTTTCCTTTAGGTTCAGCGACAGTCATTATCTCTTCCCTCTCCTCTTCCACCTGTTTGGCATCCACCGTTCCCTCACTCTCTGGTGCAACTGTCCTCTGTAATTCTTTTGGGCCATTTGAACTTGTCAGGGGATGGACTGGGCTCCCTGGAGTTGAATCTCTGGACAATGTGTGCACTGGAAGAATCTCTCTGTCTGACTGTTTCTGCTGACTGGCTTTATTTCCTGTACCTCTGACTGGATGACTAACATTAATCTGAGTGTTTGAACCGGGTGTAACACTATCAAATACGGTTTGGTGATGTGTTTCAGAGCCTTGACTCTCTGAGCTCATATGAGGATACTCTGAGTAATTATCGCCCCCTGAAGTTCGATGTAATGGAAATATGACACTACCCAAACTGCTTTGTGCACGCACTGGATTCTCTGACTCTGTCTGTGGACCCTGGTCATTGAATGTGACACTCTCAGCACTTGTCAGATCTACTGAGGCCTGCCTAGGAGTGGTGGTGGTGCTCTTGTGCACACGTGGCCTGACAGTGCTCTGCTGTTCTCTTGGGGGATTTGCTGTCACTTCTTCTCTGTCTGTAGGATGGTCATGAACTCCATATCGCTCTCTCAGCTCCAGCTTGCTCTGTCTGTCAAAACTGTGTGTGGCAGAGGATCTGTCAGGCGTGTCAGAGCCTCTAGACACAGAAGTGACCTTGTTGGAGGAATAGGACTGGGTGGGGAAAACCAGAGATTGAGGGTAGGTCTCTGGAAGGTCCGTGGGACCATAATCATAGTCTTCTGGCTCCTCTTTGTCAAATGTCGACGATTTGAACAGAGGAAGGTTCCCATTGGGTAGATGGTGGTACTGTGTTAAGAACTGATCTGTGTGGCTTTGCTGGTCAAACCTGTAGGGGTAACTGTGAGGGGTGCTGGCTGTGTCCTTCTCTGGGGGCGCAGCTAACATGGGTTTATGGACATTCTTTGGATCACAGTTGGGTACAGGGTAACACATCAGCTGCCCCCCTTCATTGGGACAGTGGCAGACCCTACAGGGGTCAATGTGGAAGGAGTGTCCAGCCTCAAACTTCTGCCCATCATGGACACACCCAATGCGTTCACACTGCATGCAACCATCCGCAGGCTCTAACACGTCTATGCAGTTGGGTGGCAAGTCAGGACAGCTGATAAAGTGGCAGCTAATCCGACCACCCCCCACGGGACAGGAACACTCTGTGCTGCCATAGTCCACAAAGTAAGAATCTCCCTCAGGAACTTTGCCATTCTTGAATCCAGCATTTATGCAGTCATAGTACTGGTAACCCTCACACGTGCATCCTTTTTGTAAGCATGAAGCACAACAGCTGCCAGACTCCAGAACTTCTTCAATACAATTGTCCAGTTGGGGACAGTCAACAGCAGTGCAGTCACGCTGGCACAAGCAGACATTCAGGAAGAGAAAAAGCAACGTGCATCTCAGCAGTGCTACATTAGCTCTTATGAGACCGGCCATGGCACCAGGTGTGCGAACAATCAAAGGAGATCAGGTAGCACCAAGGCTTTAGTTTATCTTCAAGGATTCTGGCACATTCCACCCATCTGAAATACCGTGACTCTGAAAGAAAAAGGAGACACAGACAGACACACGCGGAGGCTTAGTTCTCAAAACGAAAGCAGACCCACATCTGGCCCCATCGTTGAGCTCTTGAGAGTCCAATTCTAACAGCCTCATTGTCGTCCAGACATTAAGACTAGACACTCCTCATTACCATTGGCTGCAGTACACTGCTTTGCATCATTATGGAGACTGCAATGATGAAATCTGGAGCCTGCCCCAGGTTCTGAATTTCACGTCGATGCTTATCTACATTAAACTGCCATAACAATTGAAAGTCTCGAGTGGAGCTGCTTAGCACAGATGCGTCATACACAAGACTTCAGCAGTCGAGTGTTTTGAAACTGATGACGCTTTATGGAAGTAGTTAGTGAGGAACAGACCAAAGGTCACAGTCTCCTCTAACTACCGGTTCCCGCAGTAAATGATATGTTTAATAAGCACTGAAGTTTTCACACAGATCCAGTTTTAATTTGAACAGTTTGGTAAATGTGTAAAATAGAATCAGTGCTTGTTGCTGCAAACTGTGCTTGAGAAACATGACAACATTAGGACAGATCCAAAGTAACATCAATGAGGTATTTTTCCCATTCAGGCTTGCCTGCAGGCCACCTCTGGAAGTAAACACACAGTCCCACATCAAACTCGAACTGAGCTCATATATTCAGGACCTGTCTGAGAAGTGCTGCATTTGACACCAGATTGTCATTAGTTTTGCTGTCAGACGTCATAACCTGAATTAGCACTGTTAACTCTCCTCACTTGTGAGTGCATTATATTAAAAATGTACTGTAGCAATGAAATTGCGTTCACAATGCTTTGGTAATTCAACAGTATCAAAACACTATGCTGTTTTCACAAAAAATTTGTCAAAATTTTAACTGAATTTCATCTGGAAAGACTTTCAGTTATCCATTGGGTTTTTTATTCATCAGACTTTTTGTTCTTTACCAAGTTCCAGTTTTTCAAAAACAACTATCTGTCAATCAGTTTTACTGAAACAAATTTATCATGACCTAATTATTTCCCCTCTTTGAAACAATGACAACTTATGTCCAAGAGACATGTCTTTGGCTTGTTGCATGGTGTGGTGTGGTTTAATTGCCAAAACCACTATAGTTTTTATAGTGGGGAGTTTTTTTAATAGGACAGCATGGTTTTGATATGTAAGAGCAGAGGAATCTTAACCACAAAATGTCATCTGTGATGCAGAGAAGGAGAAAGGGAGCTGAATAACAAGTCTTATTTCTCACCGTCAACGTTATGATTCTCCCAGTTGGAGTTAGAGCTCCTGTCACATGGCGTCCTATGGGGACAACCAGCCCCTACCTCCCTCATAGCGCGTCTGACCCCAAACTGAGCTTATTTCAAGACTGAGAAGTGGAGATTGCTGCAGTTCTCTCGGGGAAAGTGACAAGCGCTGCTACTGTGACAGACATAATAGAAATTGGCAAGGTGTGGCTGTAAAAGAATGCAAATGGAGAAGTCTTCAAGTCTTAAGCAGCCTGGTGTTTCCCAGAGCAGGGAGGGATGGGGGATTCCTCATTTTCCTTCTCTGCCTACACACACACACACACACACACACACACACACACACACACACATACACACACACAGCTGATGTCTAAGCAGTCCCTGATGTCAGGCAGCTCTACCATGCACAAAAAGAGAGGATTTGTTTAATGAAAACAAACTGTAGCAGAAGAACTTCTCGGAGAGAAACTGTATGTATGTGCAGGTAGGCTCATTCACACAGTAACATACTCGAACGCTTTGTTGTGCACAGACTCCAATCTGTAACAACACAATCATGACTTGTAATTAGACTATGATCACATGTGTGTGGTGAACATTAGGTAAACTGGCTCCATCTGATCCATGACTGCAGGGATCTACCAAAAGTTCACTTTCACACAACTTTGTTGACTTTGACCAAACTTATCCACACTGATCGGCTCATGTTGTTAAAATAAATAAATAAATCAATACATGAATGAATAAAACGGTGCGGGAACTTTCGGTGTGTGCGGCGGTGTGAAGGCGCCGGTGCGGTGCGGTGCGTGTTACCTGGTGTGACGCGCTGAGGGCTGAGCCGCCTCTGCTGCCTGCTGCCTGCTGCCCGTCCTCTGAGCGCCGCAAGCGGGAACAGTGAGCGCATCGCAGCGCTGCTGGGAGCAGCGGGCAGCAGCAGGCAGGAAGGGGAGGTACGACATGTTTCCCCTGCTGGAGGCTCCGGAGGAGCTCCAATCATGATCCATAATGAAGGAGGGACAACCCGGCCCACAGCACACAGCAGGAGTCCAGTCCATATGTACACGGCTCAAACTGGGATGACAAGAAAATAATAACAATGAACTTCCTTTATTGGTGCGACGGCTTATTGGTCAGGTAACAGTAGAAAAAGTCAGAACAGAGAAAGTGCACAGTAAGCACTACACAACACAACTTCCACAATGAAAACAACACAGTTATGAGTTTAGTGGTGTGGTGTGAGATAAGGATTTCTACCACTTTCATTTGTATGTAATGTAGAGTTAGGAGGCAGTTAGCTTAGCATGTCACAAAACACTGGGCGCTTTGTATGCGGTACTTCAATTCTAACTCTTAACTATTGTCCTTTAACAAACATAAAAATATAAAACACAACGACCACAGTGACCTCCAGGAGTCCCCAGTTGCCAGCAACAAGTTGGCAGCTGTCCACCAAGAAACTGTTCAAGCAATTACATCACTGTAAAACATGTTTCCACCCCCTGGAGAATAGGTCGCTAGCTGCTGCTAGCTCAGTGTTGCAAGAATAGGATGTAAAGAGATATAGTGTGGTGTGTAATGTCGAGAATATGGCGGCAATGCACCTATAAATTGTTTACCAGCTACCATTACGGAACAGAAAAAGAATAAGAAACAAGGTTTGCATTTATGGTCACTTATAAATTTAAAAAAGTGCCAGTTGTGTTTTAGTGTCAGTGCTAAGCAATTTAAGCTGTTTGTTATGTTGCTGAAAACATTTTTTCTGTGCTTTAACTTTCACATACACCACCATGTTGCCAGGAATGTTGTTGTTATCATTCCACCATGTTTCACCTGTCATATTTCACATATGGCAGCACCCAGTCATATAGTCAAGAGGTATTGTTCTTCTGCATATAAATATATACTGTACATTACATTTCCTTTAGCGCCATGTTGTCGGAGCCCAGGGTAAACATGAGGTGCCGTCCACTGCTGTGTTCTTGCATGGAGCTCTGAGACAGAAGGCCGTAACCTTGGCTAAACAAGAACCTTGTGCTCACATCATCAGTCACACTGCTGTCTGTCTCAGCCAGTTGCAGCACAGGGATGACACAAGGCTATATCTCTACTGCTCACTAAACAATACAGGTCTGCTTCTAATCAGCTGTTTGATCCCTGGTCCCAGCAGGGTTAAACATGCACGTCATGCACCGCGAGCAGATCTCTGTGTTCTCCTGTGGAAAAGAGATAATTCATCCGATTTATTTTCACCTTTTGCTGGGTGCATGACCCTGCAACAGCAAATGGCAGGAGGCTGAGGAGCTTTACGACTTCAGAGCGATCCTGTGTTTTCACTTTCATTACACCCTTCCTTTATTTTGAAGTGGACTTTGCAGGGCATCGTAAATCTGGCACAACACAGCCCCTTCAGAGGACGACGGCCCAGTTCAAAGAGCTGAGGGAGGGTGAGGGTTGTTGGGATTAAACCGTGGCATGTTGGAGGTTTCAATGGACTCACTCATCATGTCGGAGCACAGGGACCTGATCACCACTTTGGGCCCCACCCAGCAGCCTGCAGAAAGGTTCTAATGAGGAGCAGTATGGGCTCGGGGTGAAGTGATAAACATATCAGGCCTGATCGCAGATAAGACCACAGCCAGAGGAGCGGGCCAGCTTTCAGCCAGAGATGAGAGACGAGGTAAAACAATAGTGTGAGAAGAGTGGTCAGGACTGGGTCAGTGGAAGGACATGTCCACGCTTGCTTGTAGGCTGAGATTTTTATTTTATTTATTCCACTCTACTGAGGACAAGCTGCTTTATTCTTCACATGTAAAAATAGTTTTGTCTGTGACAGCGTGGCTGTATGGAGTTGGCTGCAGTTTTGTGTGAAGTCACACTGATGACACAGTCAAGGATAGTGAGATCACAGAAGGGTCGTCCTGGTGCGGTGAACAAACCTGGGTTTTGCATGTGCATAACAGGATCAGGCCGGGACCCGCTATAAAACACAGAGCGGGACTTGACAGCACATGGGTGAGATTTGTGGAATCCTGGTGTGATCTCCTGGGAGAATCATCACAAGCGGACAAGGCTTTGAAATGGCCGGAGAGGCCTCAGGGAGCCAGGCTTCATGTGTGGGATCACCGGGGAGCATCTGGCTGAAGACTCACTGCTGTCCCTCATCCATGGTGCACTGAAGACAGGCTTGCCAGGTCTCAATGAATGGCTTTGGAAGCATGTCAGAAGTTTCACTTGGAAACTGGCAGCAAGTGATTTGTCAGTATAGTATCACATGTTCGCATCACATACTGCGTGGGGATATGTTGAGGCAGGAGTCAGTGCCGTGCATGTATAGAAAAAGAAAAGTCTGAGACATCGGAGTCCAAAGTTAACTTTTGTTCTCCGTTTGGCTTGAAGTGTAGGTTATTACTGTTTCCAAATCAGATGGGGCTCGTGGGAAGCAAGGTCATGTTATGTATGTACTAGATGTACTAGAAGATAATAGCTGCCTTGTTTCATTGGAGCAGTTGAGGTGAATGTTGTCTCCTAAATCAAAAGTTCTGGATGATATCGTGTTGTCTGGACACAGAACTGGCAGAGTGTATTTGGGTAAAGAGCATTCAGAGTGCATTTGCCAAGAGGTTATTACATAATGCCAAACATAACAAAGAAAATATACTGATCACCTTACCGAATGGACTTGAGCCATAAGGATACAGAAATCTGCATAGAGATTATTGCTTTCATCACACTGACTCTCTTCAATGACTCTTTGAGTCTTTAATGGTCTTATACACAAATAAAGCCCTGATGCTTTTATATTGTGGAGTTATTTGAGGATTTGATTGCCTTAGCTCGACCAGGCTCGCACAGAGGACGCAGGAGTCAACTCGGTTGAACTTCCTTCCTTTTTTATTTGACTTTGTCACTTCTTGTTGAATCAAAATGAAGATGCTAACCTCAAAGAGAAAACAAAACAAACAGAAAATTGTTTCACCGTGAATCACACATGCAATCATGTCAAGATCCGTCTTACATTTAGTCTTTGCAAATGAAATAGTTTCAGATCAATCTCATAATATCCTCCTGAGACCCGAGAAAAAAAAGTGTTTCGATTTTTTGCATATAAATTAAGTGTTGGGCTGGTAAAAAACTAATTGCAATGGTTATTTTGTTTTTATTTTCTATAATAAAATTTTACAACACATGCTGTGTAGTGCACAACAGGACTTCATGGATCTCGAGCATGAAACATTAACAAAACTGAAATGCTGAGCAGGATATCAACACATAATAAATAATATATAAATAAATTTATATAAAAACAACTGACTGACCTTTCACTGGCCATAGACAACTGCCATAGGACATGGATGACCTGAATACATTGGGCTTGTTAATACACTGTTACACCCAGACATTCTGCATCTGGAAGGACTTGGACTGTTCTTGGACCATCATTTCAGGAAGTGCATAGCACCATGTTTTTCTCTCATCTGGGTCCTGCTTCCTTTTGATTGTCCAAGAAAATCTGTCACCATGTTAGTCACAGTGGTCTTGTTGACATTCTTGTCACTAGGTTATCAGTTCCTCAGCCAAGAGGAGTGAAGGGGCCATATTGACCAGGTCAGTAGGTTTCCTTTGAAGATGACAATGTTCTTGTACTGTGGCTAACAATGCTTTAATGTGTGACTCTTTCTTTTGGGGCCGTGATGACCACACACTACACAGCTCATGATGCATGATGTGATGATATCACCACTGCTTGGAGTTGGAACCTCAGGTACTGGGAGGTGTCATTTGTAGGTCTTTGCAAGACCAGGCTGCCTCGTCAGCACTGAGACCACGAGTTGGTAATGGTGAAGTGAAGCATGGTGCAGAAAGTCCACTTCTTGTTCCAGCTGCACATTCTGTCAAAGTTGAGCATGCACATCGCATGTTGCAGTTAACATTCTGCATTCTCGTTCATGTAGCAGGCGGACCCCTTTCCCGAAGATTGTCCAGGAGACTGATGGTGACAAAATACTGGTCAAAGTAGACCAGTGCTCCTCATGGAAACATCTCAGTCAAATGTACGACGGCACACTTCATCTTGGTCATCTTCGTTTCACTCCCTATCTGGGTTGTCCCCCTCATTGGACTGATCTTATAAATCTGACTCAATCTCCCTCAATGATTCTGTAAAGAATTGTCTGCCTCTGTCAAAGAACTGTCTACTGAAAAAAAGATAACAAATTATAAGTACAAAGTCCTGATGGCCACTACAGTGTACATGAATTCATCAGCTCTGAAAACTCACTCAAAGTTATGTGCAAAAATATAATGTGCACTACAGTGTACAAAAATGAATTGCTGGGTCTCAGGAGGATATTATGTTTTAAAAGAACGTAAGTGGGGAAGTGATGCATACCAATAGTGTGTCTGTGCTCAAACTGCATCCCAGGGCAGACACACAAAAGGCCACCCAGGTGCTCACCCAAGATTCTCTCTGAATACCCAGTGAACACTTGGGCCCTCTACTGCCCCCTGATACACTCCAAGCAACAAATACCACTCACCACATCTCAGAGTGAAAAATGTGGAAAAGGAAAAATAAAACACCCTATAATGTATAACCCAACATATATACATACATTATCTTTTGATTTAATCTTGGTTTTTCACAGCCTTCATGCAAAATAGCCTAAACTGTTTAAAAGCCCCACATTAAGTGTTGTTTAGTCATCATATTAACAATTTAGCCAGCAAGTTAGTTCATCCAACAAACAACAAGTGGGCACTTTAAATGACCAGAATAAATTGTAAATCTCTTTTGGACACTGGGTCCTGAATGGAAGTGACAGAATGTAATGGGGTAGAAAGAGATGGGTGATGAATCGTTCAAATCGAGATAGCATCAAACGCCTTCAGTCCCTCAGTCGCTTTGGGAAGAGTAGAATGTGAAAAAAAACATTATCCCCCGAACTCAAATAATACCTCTGTGCTGTTAGGTAAATGTGTTTGTGTGATTCAGACCCGTGACTTGGCGACTAACTGGCAATGTCTGTCCATCTTCCATCGCGGGACTATATTTTGGTTTTGTTTCTTGTTTGACAGAACAGGATAAAAAGACAGGATGGGGCACATTAGCCATCTAATGATGCCAGCTCCTCATTACCCAGGGCCATGCAGCCACACACAACACACCACCTCCATCTGCTCAGCGGTTCACACACAGGTCACACACAGTATCCTGTCTGGCTGCAGGTGAAATGACTATCGCGCAAATAATCAGTACCATTCACAAATGTTAATTAATTTAAAAATGTAGCACAGTTCGTAATGGACTGTGTGACAATATCGTAACACACTGCAAACATTTTACATTTATCCATGAATGGTATTTCATTGCAAAATAAATAATAATAAATAAAGTTAACAGAATTTCTTGAACGTTCTTTATTCAGTAAAATGTCCTGTTTGCCAAAACATTTAGGTTAATAGACGTGTGAAATGACTTCCAGACAAACTATAATTCCATGGTAATGTGGACTGAAAGCATAAATGTGGATGTGGACTGAGTTGTATTTACTCTTCCCCACCACTGACTGGCTGGAAGATAAAAAGGGTTGGAAATATCTGCCTCCTCCGTGTGACCAGCTCTGATACGTGCAGCATGTTTTCGTTACTGCCTGGAATCAGCTCAACTGCAAATTCCTCTCTCCCGCACAGCTCTAATAGTACTGTATGTATGTATGTATGTATGTATGTATGTATATCCTCTGTAGATACCTGGCCACAGCATCAGTGCACCATCATTGATTCATTCTGCCAGCAGCACAGAAACAAACCTACTTCTGCAAAACACTGTTCCACTCGACAGGCATGTGGGATATGTGACCTCAGCCTGTCGGGTTATTGCAGGGATACGCAGCAGTCATTTGCAGGACAAAACTTCGTAGAGTGAGGGGAAATGGGCGGTGCTGTGATCTGGAATGTCCATTAGGCCAGCACTGTAGGGGACACAGCAGCCCTGCCCCACATCAACCATTCTCTTAAAGCTGGTTCCACAAACCAAGGGCCCCTTTATTTAAGAGGCAAATGCAAAGCACACTGTCAGTCATATGTTTTAGAACTATAATACTGTACCATACAGTATACATTAACCCTGTTATACAGTATGCTGTGTTCTGTCTGCACCGTTCACATATATTTCATCTCGGTCTGTGAATGAGCTGCAGCCACAACCTGCATGGACAGATACATCTCAGAATATCAGCTCCACTGCACTGATCATCATCAGCTTTCTCCCCTCAGACTCTTGTGTTATATAAAATCGAATGAAACTTTTCCTCTGTGATTAATTATGTAAAAACTCAAATTTACCAACCCAATGGGAATCCACGGAAAATCAAACATGCCAAATCAGGCAACCAAGCATCCTAATGTTCAGCATGCGTTCGTTGGCCAGAGTTTTGAGCTTTCTAAGTTTCTGGCTGACTTGTCTTGTTTGGACGGAGCAGCATGAGCAAAGAGTGGGATGCTGACAGATGTGTGCTCAGACCGTAGCCGTACCAGTCAACAGGATGCTAAAGACTTTAATCCCCTGTGCCCTCAGTGGGATAAATACCTCACCCTGAACTACAGAGATATTAACACGTAAAAGGAATTCAACATTTGCACCAAGAATATATCTGGCTGATTTGTTTTGTATGGACCTGAATTAAATGCAAAACAGTGAAACGATCGTTCCCATAATTACAACATTGGACATGTTCACACTGCTGGATATGCACGAAATGATTGTTGTCATGTCTTGTTTCTGTGTTGGTATTATTTCCTGTTTTATTTTGAAACCGTACCCTCCTTACGTTAGGTCGCTTCCCACTTCCCTTCAGGTGTTTCCCATTGTCCTGATTGTCATCACCACCTTGATTGTTTCCACCTGTTTCCCCTCCTTCAGTTTGTTAAATAGTCTGTGTTTCCCTTTGTCTTGTGCCAGTGTGTCTTTGTCTGTTGACCGATATCACGAGCATTTTGATTCCAAGCCATAGTCTTTGTCATCGCAGTTTGTAAGTCGATATTTCTCTTTAAGAGTATTTTTTGTTTTGTAATTTTGACAGTTTTTTGTTACCTTATCATAGCCATTGTTTTGTACTTTGTCAGATTGTTTTTC